>VOMN01097576.1:0-34283 GCA_014899125.1 Orchestia grillus | reverse complement strand
CCGCATGTTTTCCCGCGATCACCTGGCGCAGTCTGACACTCTCCATCATTCACGAACACACCAAAACGCAAACAAAAACACAAACTCTTCTGGACCGTGTCCAGACTGTGCATTCGGTCGCGTGAAGTTGTATGAGTGCAGAATGTAAACAAACTACACTACTCCTTGAATACGTGTATAGAGTTAATGCATAATAGTGTTTTAATTTGATTTCTTGGCAGTTGTTAGTCATACAGGTGTTATTTTTATATAAGTATTGGCGTTTTTACACGTATTTGAAAAATCTGAAACCGTTGATCTTCTAGCAATGTCATGCTGGCAAATTGACGGCTACTATTTATGCAGCAGCCAGCTACTATTCTTGCTAAATTATTTAATCCTTAATTTGAAAAGGCTCATAGGACAACATTAAGCTATCATCAGATAAACAAATCACCAAAATAATCGTTCCCCATAAAATCAACAATTCATTTGCACAATAAATACATAAACAAGCGACTGTTCTCTGTTTCTACGAAAGTTTGTGTTCGGAGTTTTCCAACATGTTGGAAAGCACAAACACACCGAAATCTGCCGGCATGCGAGGTGTGTTCGTTTCACGGAGAGCTGAAAAATACGAAATTCTCTCCAAAGAATGATAGTGTGGATGGGGCTTAAGGGCTTAGCCAAAGCTGGTAAATTAATGACTCATAATAATTTAATCTGTAGCAGTGTGGCTCTAAACACAATCGCTGCCAGCGCTAATTTTTTAATTAGCTGGAAAGACCAAGGAGCCTCTGAAGAGTAGGAGTATGTCGTTCACATGTGACACAAGCGGTACAATTGGAGAAACTGATATGTGATGCACTGGTAGAGGAGCTGTTGATGAATAACTTACAAACATATAGTTGAAATAATTTTTCTGTGCTTGTAAGTTCCTTCAGCCAAAATCTGATTCGAGTAATTTCGACTCGTATCATATCCAGCGAAGGCATAGCTATTGCTATTGCTAACCCAAGTAATTTTCCTTCAACTAAGTAGGTGATATGACGTAACATATCTAGAGGTGGCGTATGAATGCCATATTTCAAACATCGAAATACCTCGAAATGAATGGATATATTGAAACACTTATCCCATCCACGATTAGTTTATTAAGATATATTGTATATTATCCGTCGCAAATACTGCAAGTAAACCTTTACTAGTGAGAGCTCAGAGAATTTATATTTTTACTCATTGTTAATTTTAGTGTTTAGAACAACCCGCAGTAAAAACAATATTTTAATAAAACTTTACACGCAGGAGAAAAATAAAAACGTTCCGTTGGGAAAGCTCCGGGAATCCCCCCTTGAATTGTGTTTTTAGCGCCACAATCGCAAACGAAATACAAGAGTTCCTGAACTGAAAGATTTTAACATGATACTATGTTAAAACGATGGAGTAGTTAAAATTTTGTTTAGTGAAGACCATTCTCAAGTTCGATTTATTGGCATGTAAACCCCTACAGAAAATCTAGAATATGAAGATCCTGTTTGTTTTTAATGGTATAACGGAAAAAAATGAAATCTGGAAAACATTGCCTAATGACAGTAATCGCGGTTGGCTGATTGGGATCCGAGATAAAACGGAGCACAAATTTTATGAGATGAAAAGAGTTCGTGTAAATGTTGTTTAATTGTTGCAACAATGAGAATCGCAACTGTTGGTTGCTAAAGTGGTTGGAATGAACGAAAACGGAAATCGAGTTTATATATTGATCTCCCTTAATAGTCTAAGATCTTGAACATCTTCACCTGTGTTTAAACAACCCATTTCTTATGAACAAATTCTCACTAATGAAAATCTCTAAAAACTGCTTCCCAAGCATGTTAGTAATCCATTCAATAATTAAATTCTCATTTATTGCCACCCATCTAACATTGGAGAGTTTCTTTCTCCTGGGAATGTTACTTTACTTTTCATCATTTATTGTCAACCTATAATTTCAACTCCAGTTATTTATATTTTTCAAGGCGAAAGGAATCGAATATATACCACATAAAGGCAAAATATAAGCCTGCAGCGACTACAAATTTAAACTAAAACATTGATGATCATCACTTCAACCACTTGTTCTTTTGATGAGAATTTTACCGCTCCAGAAAATAGCGCTGTAGTTGGGGGCTCGTGCCAGCTTCAGGTGAGTTAATTTGAACGCAGCCGAATAAACCTCCGCTTTATATCTCCACCAAACGAACTTTTACCTTTTCCAAATGAAACGCTCGCTCTGCTGCGTTGGAGTAACAGTTTTTATTCGTGCCTAGTTTTTAAAATACAATTTTAGACCAATGAAGAATAGTTTAGGTTCTCTTGCAATGGCGAGAGAAAACAATTAACATCACGAGCTTCTTTCCGGTAGATTGAAAGCTCTGAGCGACGAGTTCTTCAAAGCACTTGCTTAGATTAAACACAATTCGTCAATGGGACCATTTGAACCTTTTTTGGAGTCATTAGCGGCACAGGTTTGCTAACTGATGCAGCTCAAAAATACTCATGAGTGCATTCCAATCGCGGCTCACCACAATGGAGCAGGAGCTAATCTTTTAATCACATGAAACGAACGAATGACTCCAAACTTTGAATTGTCAGAAACAGTCGCACTGAGTTTGTTCCGGGGAAATAATCGTACGTAGAATCATCCCGCGATGGATGATAGAAACTCAAAATCTCTGAGTAGCCTGTTCAAATGCTCAAAAATTGAGCATTACTCATTTAGTTGAGATTTTATCTATGTTTACCACTGACTGTTTTCTATGTCCCTCTGTCATTTATGATTAGATTCAGATTACCAAATTCGTTGAGACGATTGTAAGAGACAGCGATTCCTCGCTTCTAGAGGTTCAGTACTAAGTAAACTGGTTCAACTGTGTTAGTCTTCCAACTTGTTAAATATACTTTCTTCGCTCAATTTTCCTACGTCACAAATACGTTGTGGAGAGTCAGACGTTCAGTACTGTATCAATACCAAGTACGATGAACTAGTACAACTTTGTTACTCTGCCACTTATTTCAACTTTCTTTTGTGAATTTTCCTGTATCCCAAACATGATGAGGGAAATTTCAGTACCAAGTAAGCCGGTACAACTGTGTGGCTCCTCCTGTCTGTTCGACTTCCCCTTATTAATTTGCCTATGTGCCAAATATGATGAGGAGAGTTTGCAGAGATGGGCACGCCGTGGCGGCTGCAGTGGGCGGCGATGTGCTGTACCTTCTGCCCTCCCGACCTGATCTCGAGCCCCGCTCTACCGAGATCTGCGTCCAGGTGCGATGGGTCTTGTGTTCCCTCCTCCTTGTATATGTATGTACTACTGCTCTCCATGGCTTTGGGGACTCATGACAATGGATGTTTGTACCATGTACCACTGATACATGATATTATTAGCTAAAATTTTATTTTTTCCTTTAACTTTTACATTTATATTTCTCAAATAAAACGTGCATTTTTAAGTCGAACTGTAAGCGTATTCGTGTCCAGTCTACATACATACCCGTGAATTGTGCACTACAATTTAAATGAGACAAAGCTTAAGGGTATCTCTCAGTTTTCTAAGTCTCGCCTCCCATGCAGACTTGGAATAAACACTCCCTCGACAAGCCCGTGTGTTCACGTTGTTTACGTTATGTGACTAACTAGTAGACGCGCCAAAATGGCGGGATTAATGGTGTTCATTTCTTAAGATGCCCTCCTATTTACGGTAAATCTGACATGAAATATTATTATTTGAAATATCACTGGTACGGACTGCCTTGTCCGAATCTCGCTGATTATTTATTATAAATACAGACTTAGTAATTTTCTCCATTGTGAATTTTTAAGAGCGTGACCGAAAAACCGACGGACCAACCAAGCAGGCAAGCAAGCAACGCTAGGCTATTATTACATAGCGGGATATTTACACTTCGAACACCTGTGTGCCCAGTTTGAAAGTTGAAGCACCACCCGATCTGCGTGTCTAGAAATGGAGGTATTTAAAGCTTTATTCATCACTGATGCCTCGCTGAAATATCCCCCCACGGGAGAGGCTAAAGAGATCCTCGTCCAGCGGACCCGCGGCCTTTAGAGAGCGTTGTGTTGCTATGCCATAAAACGATTTTTGACGGAAAAACTGCACGTTTTCCAACAGGCGCTCTTCACTTTCAATTTCAGCTGTGAAAATTTAAGGCGTCAGTTGTTGTCGATGCTGTGAAGATTTGCATTTTTTTTATTTATTTGCAAAAAGCAATTACAACTACTTAAATTTGCAGAGAAAAATTAAAAATACATGGCATTTGCATGCAGAGCACAATTACAAATCCTGAAAACAGCCTTCTTATATATACATACATATATACCTATACGAGTAAAAGTAAAAAAACATTCAATCGCGATGCTGATCCATTTTCTGAGATGAAGTAACGGATGATTAATCGATTAAACTCTCGCTTGATATCGGGTCAAATGTTGCCATCTCTAACTGCAAATGTGAGCTCTATTTACGGCGATAGATTCCACAGTTACTGACACTTTCCAACGGAACCGCAGTCATTTACGAAGGCCTCTCTTTTCAGGAAAAATGTTGGCAAATAGAGCAGTCCTACCTAAATGCTGGTGTTTAGGTCCAGGAACGATGCTTGTCCTCGTGCATTTTAGATGTTGAGCCCGGAGAACGTCCCAATGGTGCGATTTTGATGTAGCCTTTGTGAAAATTATTTTTAAAATTAAAAAAAAAGTTCAATGCCCTAGCTTTAACCAGCCAAAAAATTTTTTGCTGTGGCCGTTTTGTCTTACAGAGGTTTTTTCGTGCTAAGTTTTACTGTTTTTCTGTACTCTGTTTCGTGCCTGTACACTTCAACTCTATAGATTTCATATCACTGAGAATTATCACAAATGAATTAAACCATGAAAAGCAATCTTTCTCTCAAGCCTCTCCGGATTTCTTACGACTTGAGCATAACAGATTCATGTGAAACCATTATGGTCTTCATTGGGCATTGTTCCAGAGGAACAATACACTCAAGTTTTTACAAGAGGATGACTAACAACCTCCTACATACGTCAACACATTCGGTGTTGACGAATGTGTAAGAATTTTCCTACACCTCCATCGGCTTCAAATATTAGAAACCGAGGCCCAACAAACAAGCAATGCTCCGATTTCTCCTTGAACTTCAGAAATAGTTAAATTCGATTATCAGAAGGAATAAATGGTGGAACATTTACACACATAGTAGTAAATTAGATCTTCAGTTTTAATCACAGAGATGATTGAAAGTATCTTTCTCTGTAGTGATACAAGAAAGTGCACCACAAATGAGCGTTACTCTCAAAATGGTACGTTCTTTCTTCGATTAGGATATTTTTAACCTCCTTTAATGTCACTTTTGTACTTCGCTCGATATTTATTATTAAGATTTAATTTCGACATATTTCTATCATATTTTACTAGGAACAGCCACCATAATATATAACAAATTGCATATTTTTCGATAATTATCACTCATGTGAAGTTCAGATTTCAATGTTTTGTTAGACCAAAGTAATTCACTAGTTAGCTATTAAGTGGGGCGTATCTCATTCGCCGGAGCAATATGGTACCAGCTCTTAATAAACTTACGCTCGTGTTCTCGTCTCATCTTTACGTACGTTCTGCAAACGAACTATTTGAAGGGTTACGAAAAAATTGAAGCAAGTCCCAAAACTTCCTCAACCGTCCCTGTTTCATCAAAGATTTGCCGAGGACCCTCTCATGGGCTCGGTTCCACGACCTGGTCGGCTTACCGCGCACCTAAACATTCGATCCAGAATATTGCAAAGACTGCCTCCATGGTACCTTCATTGAGCTCCACTAGACTTCACTTCGTGCCTGCAAGCTATGGTAATCCGACTTTACAGAGCCTTCTGCTGTGGGGAAATATCGGGCCGACAGTCAAAATAGACTTGCAGCGGCCAGTAATCGAGGCAAACTAAATGCTCTGGAGGATGAATTTTTATGAGGATTCTAGGCCAGGTGCAGCAACGATGGGAATACTGACAGTAACAATAGAACTTATGACCGCATTGAAGTCGATTTTGAAGTGGACCAAAAATACATTTGATGAGGTATCGAAGTTGACACAAATTACCCTAGACACCTTGAAGAGAACACGACGAATTTTTACAAGTATCCTAAGCAGCTTTCACGGCGATGTTAGAGCGATTTGCTCAATGAAGTACCAAGCGATGTCGGTGAAAGAAAAATGAAATGTAGTGAATTGTTTGTGAACACACAGCAGCGTATGATCAATTTTGTTGTACGTCAACCAGGAGTATATTCTTGAATATCTCTTACACCTCAGAAATACACTAAAGTTTTTGAAGTACTACTTCTCCAAGGACGATATTCGACGTATCAAAGATTTAAGCTAAATGGTATGCATGACAGCGGCCACGTTATGAAACGTCATTCAAAGGATGTAATCCTACCAAGCAGAACCATAAAATTCCCACTGTGAATCCCACCGCAGACAACAAGCGCAACAAACGAGCCACAAAGCAAGTTGTTGCGACGAACGGCTTTGTCAGAAGGGCGCTCGGAGGGGGACGTAATCCACACAAAAGCAGTTTTTGCATCACTCCCATCATGGGCGGAGCGGTGCAGTTTTGTCATCAGATTAGAGCAGGACGCGAGGACGCGGAAATAATTTCACTGTGCGGCTCGGCTTACGAGCCTCTTGTGGCACCGCCAGGTGTGCTCTGCGCTGGTGCTGGTGCTGCACGCAGCGCTGTGCGGCTGCGCATCTCGGCCTGTGGCAACGGCTAAATATTTCTTCTCCTTGTACAGGGAATAATAATAATTATTGTCTGTTTTGAGTCTAGGATTTTTTCCTGCTTCCATTACAAAACAGCAAAAACATATTTATTCTTTATACGCATTTGGGAATATTGAATTCTTTTAAAGTCACTATATGTTTCATCCTTCTTAAACAACTAATGCGTTATTGTGTACCTCCATTGTATTTCTCTACTTTGCAAATTGAATGAATCTGAATATCCTTCAGGAACTCTAAAACAGAGTTTTCTTATCTCACTTTTCTCACACCAGACACAACAAATTTAGACGCGGCAGGCATTTTACTCACAAATGAAACAGTGTAAAAAATTAGAAAATAAGATTGCAAGCCGTCTTCGCTATACTTCCAACATTCATTCATGAGGAATCGTTTCATGAGTCAGCCCATGCACAGCCTTAGTTAAGTTAGGCAATAGCTTCCATCTCGGTGTGAGCCTCCGATCATCTGGCACATCGGCCGCCGCGACCTCCAGCGACCGCCTCATGGCAGGTCCCCCCTCCGCCACCTCAGCATCGGTAACACGACAGCCAGCACTGCTTCCTGGAGATGCAGGAGGCAGTGTAGCAAGACGCCCTGCAGCTCGTCCCACGCAGCGCTACGCCGCCTCATTTGTCTGCCCATTTTGGCGGTAGCAGGAGCCGAGAGCCTCCTTAGAGTTTATCCGTCCACGACTCAACCGAAACTTTTTTGCCTAAACCAAATTTCAAACGTTTCTATCACTGACCGTCATGTGATGATTAAAAGTCTCTGATATGTGCGAAAAGTAAGTGTCATGGTTACCTAAATAGTTACCTTTCGATTGCATATTTTTCAGAGAACTGAAGATGGCCTGGGGGCCAAAACTTTTGAAGTCCTGTTTTACCAAGATATGTATATCTAACTGATTAATGTAGCTTATCTTGCTCATACCCAAGTCACTTATTTTGCGCGAGTGCAAGGCATGAGCTCAAAATGAGGCCAACATTGAAGTCCTGAGCCACACGCCCGCTCTTCCTAATAACTAGACCCAGGCGAAGCATATTAATTTCCCAGTTCGTTTCGGTCTTGTCAGCCTCGCATGCTGCTTCCGTGCCCCAAGTCAGAGGCGATGAGCTGAATGGACTTCCCGTGAAAATTAGATGCGCGTCCCGAATTTACTTACGATGAGATTAAGGATTAGGTGCCCCGTATGAAGCAAATTAATTTTCCTCGTCTGCATAAGGCCTCACAGATTTTATTTTAGATGCTAATTTTACATTCATATCGATCAGAATATTGCCTAACATCAGCAAATGTTTGGGAAATTCTGCGGCTCAAAATTTACGGCTTAATTATAAGTACTCACATATTTGCATGGATTACAAGTACGAAAATATTCAACCATAGGACGCGTAAGTCATACGACTTCCAGAATCTACAACGAGCAACATGATGACAAATAAATACAATCACACTGGAAGATATTGCTGAAAGAATTTATCTTTCTCTAATACTTTTTTTGCCATGCAGCGACGTAGGATGGATGCCCTGAAGTTGGAATTCTCAAATGCAGCCAATGTCGCTCGCAGCGTTGCAGGCAAAGACAAGTTATTTTTGTTCGAGTGTGTTATGGTGCGGTCTCATTCAGAGCCGGGACAACAATAGCAGTGGTAATGCCGGACATCTTAGCGCTAATCTTGTGATGTACGACTCCGAGCACGTGAGGCTAAAACAAGGGTTATTGACCTAATTACCGAGCTCCGTCGCGCCCGTGGTCGACGAGTGTGTGTGTCCGCGCTACGGTCCTCAGGTCGTATTCTAGATACGGAGTGGAATCTAGTCAATGGAATTAGCTTGAACGGCCGAACTGACTTAAAACTAACTCGTCTCTCCTCTCGTTAATGAAGATAAATTTCTTTCCTAAGTGCAGGTTCTGACTGTGAAGAGCAATTAAGGAATCAATAGATGGTCTTAGCTTGAACCATTAGTTCAACGAAGAGTGAAGTAATGATGTAAAAATAGCATTGCAATTTTGAATAGAAACAAATTGTCCAGGAATTTGAGACATGAATACTGTTTATCTTCTCATTTCCCCTACATCCAATCGCCGATAAGGCATCGAGGCATGACAAATTTACATATGTTCCATTAACGACTCGTCTTGCTGAGCTGTTGTAGGAAAAAATGAGCTCTGCATGACAGATATAACATCCTGATCGAAGGACAAAAATTAAAGCGCTCTATGAACGAGTGCGGTCAGTAATTTAAACAAGCGCTGTCGTTATACTTTTGTAATGAGAGAATAGCTGTTGTGCTATGAAATAAAACTTCACTTTTGCTTTGTTCCTGTTTTTAAGCCGCAATTTCCCATTACTTTGTGACTAAATCAATTGGAAGAAGAAATTAATTTTGAAGCTAGAACTTTGCTTCTGCAGTCAGGTAAATGAATTTTCAAATTTACTTTTCTTGAATGTAATAACAGTAATAAATATAATACAAGTATAATACAAAAGCAAAGGTTCACATGACATTTTCTATGGCTTTGTTATAAGGAATTAGTAAATAACTCGTGGTTGCCAAGAGCGAAAATCACTTTACATAGTGTTGTATTTCAAGAAAATTCACAATTCTTCAGCTTGATGAATAGTTTCATTACCGAAGCTTTCGCTTTTCTCTGCAAAGAGCGTTTCCAAGAGAAAGAGTGAGGTGAAAATAATGTTATATGAGAATCATACAATTAGAAAGCGTGAGTCCTCTGTTCCCTAGCTGCAGAGCTGTAGTGTAAGATGTTGCAGCCGACCAGAACACATCTAAGCCCTTGGACATGTTCAAATGAGGCACTAATGTCTAATGATCATGCCCGATAAACCTTCAAGGCACTGAGAGACTAATGAACGTAATAACAAACAGCTAAAATCAACGATAGTAAAAATCGACAATTCTTATCATCACACATCCTGATGTTGCTAGTGTTGTAGGTCATGTGGCTCACACGTGCCTGTAAGGCTCCTAATCCTGTCGATATTTTCGTAATGATTTCCGCCCCACGAAATGCTATAGCCTTGTTGATACCTTATTAAAGACTGCCACTTCACTGTATGCTACAACCTTGTTGGCATTTTGTGAATGAATGCTACTACACTATATGCTACAACCCTGCTGGTATGTTATTAACAATTACTACTTCACTACATGCAACAACCCTATTTATATTTCGTTAGTGACACACTTTACTATATGCTACAATCCTGTTGATATCATGTTAATGACTAACACTTCATTGTATGCTACAACACGGTTGTTATTTTATAAACCACTGCCACTTCACCATATGCTACGACCCTTTTAATATTTTGCCAATGATCGATATTTCTCGTTTCCATTGCCTGTTATTAATACCCATTTCAGCTCGTGATGTAATCTTGATCAAGTTATGCTCCACAACTAACTAATCGGCTCTTTTCGGCCAAGTCATCCCACTGACACTTTGACTGTGTGCACCAGGACGCGGTGATCGCCTGTGTGGGAGAGGGCGTCGTGTGGTACCACGTCAAGAATTACACCCGCCGCAAAGTGACACCCCTCAACAGGCTCCCTGGGTCTCCCAAGCTGGCCCCACTCGCACGGAGGGGCCTCAGAGGAGGCCTGTCCTTCGAATCTAGAAACGATACGCTCTGATCTCCTGGTTCGGCATGGGATGAGATGTCCCAAAACGTGACAGTTCAAGCTGATATGTCAACGTTTGTAGGAGGTTTAAATTCCGCCTCCTCAAGTGGTGTTTAGTTTACAAGTGTGAAGTCATTGTTGTTGGTGTAACCGATGTTACTTGATAGGCTTAGCGGTATTTTTTTGGAGGTTCGTTTTCTACGTGAGGTTGGACCTCATCGTCAACGGCTTATCTTCCTCGTAGAAGTGATTAACTTGTGGTTAATATGGACGCGCTAATAACAGGAAATATATCAAGGCTTCTTTATAAGTAAATATTTTTGGAATTTCTCCATCATTCTTGCGGAAAGCTAGAAAGCGTGTCATCTCCAACAAACCGACGTTCGTCCAACTCATAAACTTATTAAGAAAATGCAATTTGCTAGATGCTCACAAGTACCTTAGGGACGTGACCTAATCAGAGGATTACACATTTACCGGATTAGTTTTATCCTGTGCCAGGCTTCTGCTTAAACTACATTCTCGCGAGATGTGAACTAGATAAGCGCGAAGTTGTGATGAGCTCAGAACATCTTTCCTTTGAGGTTGTAAGGCGCGTTGTCAATCTGTTCCTTATGTTTTTTTAGGAGTGTTGGCAGCGTCAGTGAGATATCGGTCGCAAACTATAAACGTATTTAGATCTACTGAAATGCAAAGAAAATTGGAAACTACGCGTCACAATGTTTTGCAGCAAGGCTGCTATTCGCGTATTAATGGATAGCCCTAGTGAGGAGCTGCCTCGGTCTGAGAAAGTTAGTCTTCTCTGCTGTTGATTGCTATTCTCGCAATATTAGGTAATATAAGTAAAAACTGGCTCGGTCTGAGAGAATAAGTTTTCTCTGGACTTTTTGAATTCGGCTGCGACAAGTGAAGGTCTTAAGATACTATTATAGTTTCTGGAAAGTTTTGATACTGTGTGCTAGTCTTCATTACAGGTGTCGGGCACATTAACGAGAGGTAGAGAGGTATCCACGCAGACTGACGTTCATGCTATAAGTAAGGTGAGGTATTGCATAAGTCATATTAATTAGGTAATCGAACAATGTTTTCTATTTCTGCAAAAAATCACTCAAGAAAATCTCTCTATCCATAAATTTTAGCCAGAAGAGTGATTGAAAAAGTTGTTAGTACGAAAACTTGACCGCTGTCAGAAAAAATTGCGTTAGAAAAGTCATCTTTCACATATTTTTCGGATGATCTCCATGCATCTCCATATCTCCATTCCTGGGTCATAATCTTGAAGAGCGTAGAGTTACGGTTGTAACAATTACTTCAATTACAATGAGCAATTTCAGCGACTTCAAAGAGAGTTTCAATGATTATTTGACCGGCTTTGCTGCATCGCCGGCCTAGATATGTATATTTTTAATAGATGGTATTGTTCCTCTGATCCGCATCATTTCGACGGCACGTGCCACGAGTTCGATGCAGCGTGCTTCCTCTAAGAAATTCAACACACGCATGTCCTCTCTTAAAGGATCTTCCTTAGATCAGTCAATGTTTGTAGACAGTGTCGAAAGATACCCAATTGTTGGCATCGAATGGTAATTTTGTTCTTTATTTTGTGATCGGATCGAAGTCAAGGGATTGTACAATCTTTCCGACCTGACTTCAGAATATAAATCAAAGTTAGCATCCGATGTCCGAGTTTGGGTGTCTTCCGCCACTGTCGTCACACATTGACTAATCGTGTGAAGGGCCTTTAAGCCCGGGACTAAGCTCATTATCTTAACAGAAACTATTTTTCCTAGTGTTTAGCTATTGAGTTCATGCTGTTTGACATTTGGAAATAAAGTCTAATAAGTATCATTTGTATGGACCGTCAGACTCTGCAAAGACAACTATCTGTAAACTTGTCTTGCTATAGCAATGTTGCCGAAAGAATTTTATTTTGTGCCCCAGCCTAGATAACAATGACCGCGTATCAAAACGCGATGCGTAAGAAAATTCTCGAGCAAGCAACTTAATAATTAACACAAACCATTTGACCAGAGATACAATTTATCTCTGTGCGATTTGCAGTATTTTAAGTAACTGCAATACGTCTTTTCGGTTTGAAATTTAAATTTCATTCATAGTGATATACGAATAACTCTCCCTAACTTGGTTTCTGAATTTGAAGTAACTTTCTTTTAATCCACAGAGCACATTAACTAAGCATATGAGATGAGTAGATGAAGTTGATGTTTTTAATGAATGAATGGAAAACGTTGAAAATACTGTGGATAAGTGATTGAGTTTCATATTAAATAACAAGTTTAGAAAATTTGGTGACGTGTTTTCAGTATGATTCGAATGCCACCCACACTCAGATTTAGACACAATGTAGTAATGTGAATGTCTAAAAATTGTTAATGCTTCCCCACAATTTTGTCACTACACATTCATTCACACTCGAGAGATATGTAAGTATAAACTGAGATTTTTGCAGCATTCTATGTAGAAGAAGTATGCTATTATTGAATGCATGGCAGTGGTGTTCGTAAAGCTATTGGGAGATGAAGGGAAATAGGCAGAGGTGCCGGCCACTGATGTGCCTTCTGGTGGTGATGAATTGCAGTGCCGAGTGTTGGGCTCTTATGGTCTGGGGCCTGGCGGTGTGATGTGAGAATAGTGGTGGTGGCGTGATCTGAGCATGGTGGTGGTGGTGTGATCTAAGCATGGTGGTGGTGGTGTGATCTAAGCATGGTGGTGGTGGTGTGATCTAAGCATGGTGGTGGTGGTGTGATCTAAGCATGGTGGTAGCGGTGTGATCTAAGCATGGTGGTAGCGGTGTGATCTAAGCATGGTGGTAGCGGTGAGATCTAAGCTTGGCGGTGGTGCAATAATTGTGATTCTGACATAATATCGAAACCATCGGTAATTTCACTTATGTTCATTGATTCAGCAAGAAATACGAAGGCAATGTTTTTAGTTCTATCGATATTTTTTGTATGTTTCTCTGCAGTGGGACGCTACCATGCGGAAACGGTTCGCACTTTGAGAGAGAGGAAAGTCTGCAAAAAAAAATCAATTTAGTTTTAAAAGATTTAACGCTTCCTTGAACGTAAAATTTTTCAATTGACGAATAACGAATTATCTAAGAAAACCATAATTACTTGAAAATGCTACTTGAATTACTATTCCCTGTGTTCATATTTGACACGCCTGTATCCAAGTTTTGAATTGGCATTGAACTCTGTACGAGTGACTTACGTACGACAGATCATAATGTCAGAATTTCTGGAAATTGTTGAAAAAACTCCTATTTAGAAGGAAAGGCGGTCGAGCTGAAACTATGTAGAGAAAAACCAAGAATCAGGAATGACTTAAAACGGAAAGTTGAGAAGGGGATGATGAACACGCAGGACTGGATTATCACTCACAAAGACCTGTAAAGCAGATGCATGTTTGCTGCTCTTGACTCACTTCGACGAGATCGTGTTTTGATACAGAGTTCGACATTCGGGCTTTCATCACCCAAGTGAAACTGCTATGGCCGCTGGTGTCTTCATTTCAGCCATATAGTGACGTTGTTCTCGCGCCGCTCCACATAGCGGAGAGGGCTCCATGCTGCTCATAAGTTGCTCTTTCCTTAACAGAGGTGCTGACCTCATGCCTAACACGGACCCTTTGAGATGTTGACCCTAGCGATAGGTGTTAGTAGCAGTTAATGTTTTAGGATGTTTTGGTGTGACGAGAAGAAGAGTAATGGTAGTTTTATATTTTGCAAGTAGGACTTTACACGAATTTTTAATCTTTGGTCGGTTTCCAAATTCTCTCAAAATTTGCGGAATACCTTAAATTTGTTTCAGAGATAGCTATCAGCAGTTCAACCAACTTATGCATCTGAATTTAATCACAACGGTAATGCAAGATGAAGTTTGAATGTTGAATGCAAGTAATGTTACATTCTGTCACACCTGCTTTATGACCGTCACAAATTTGTCGCACGAGGTAGCGAAATTCGAATTACGCTCGAATTATTGATTGATCGATCTCATCATGACGCAGCTCAATTGCAACTGTTTCGCTCACATTTTCTAAGCCTTTGATAATGACGATTTAAACCAGAAATATTCTAAGAAATTTTACAGTTCAGAGCATATGCATGTTATTCACATGTTGGTGATCACCGATATCTGATTAGCATTACATGAATTAAAGGAATTAAACGGAAAAGTGCGTTTGGTTAAGGTCACTTCATCGCCGGATAAATCACCCCGAACCGATATTGGATTTTAAGAGTTTTACAACAGTGGCCAGGGGAAGCATGTCGCTGAGTTGTGCCTGGCGCGGTGGGAGGTAAGGGTGCGTCCTTGGGTCCTCTCCGTCTTCCGGTGTTTGATGTCCGCGATTTCGTAACGTACAGTAGCTCGCTGCCGTAGCTTTACACGATCCTCACATTGTTGGCTTTCTTCGCAGAATCTTCTGGTGTGGAAATTTTCTTTCGTGTCCATATCCTTTTGTTGCGTCACCCACAACAAACTTAAGACAGCGTCATTAGTACAGTTGTTATAGATGTTTACACCCACTTCATTTCTGCTATAATATTGCGAGAATCTTTATTTCATTCTTTGCTGTGACATGTTCCACTAAAATGTTCCTGAAACTTTGTACCTAATAGACCGTAGCAATGTGTGTTCCTTCCAATAAATTGAAAATTATACATTCATTGTATTTTTTAAGCCGAATTACCACTAACGGATAGGAGATCCATGCACGATACTCCAAGGAGGAGTACAGCAGCGTGCTTTCATGCATTACTGTGCTCCGACAATAAAACACATGAAAGTATTAGCTGATTGGCCCTTCTGGGGGAATCACGGATTTTGAGGGCGATAAAGGGCTCAGTTGAACACTTGGAACGATTCCTTTTTTATTATAAGATCTAAGTAGATTTTCTGAAACATGTTGTAAGTGTTGCTTCAACAGGGCACGGGGCAAAAGACGTGAATATAATATTTTAAAAACTTGCGGTGCTGAGCGGAGTAGTTGAGAACTTCTAACCATTTCTAAGCAGACAGTCCTAATGTGGGAAATTCATTCTTTTTTATTTCAAAAGCGTAAGCTAGGAGGCCTCCAGCAATTATGCCCATTCTAAGACATCCGCAGCATTTTGAAAGTCTCTTTCGCCATCTGCCTAGAAGCAATACTGAAAAAAAAAATCCCAAAACGGCTCACAATGAAAATTTGCTTTTGAGTTCTAAAGTTTATGCTAGATTTGCATCAGCTGCTGTTGAAAACCAATTAGCAGGAAATTTAGGTTACGTAAATTGTTAGAGTACATCTTACGTCAGGTTAACATATTTTTTTCGCTGAATTTAAGGAAATTTAAGTGTTTGATGACTACGTTATAATAGGTTGATTGTTCAAGTGAAATAGGTTGAGGTTTCCTGTATAACAGGTTGATTCTTAAAATAAAATCCTGATGATTGAATGAGTAAAGGTCGACGCCACAACAAAATAATTTTAAGCTTTAATAAACTTTGGTGTGCGCACTCGTTTTCTCAATTTGGTCGAAGCTTTCTACTCCGATGAAGTCTCGTGTTTTTACCAAACTTGAGCCTCACAAATAGTGAGCCAGTTCCCATATTACCTTAGCATCGAGTCAGTGCCTCGCGACTCCCAAGTGGATGCCAACAAATACAAGAAGCGAAAATGCTCGTCGAACAAATGGACTGCTAGCTATTACTCTCGGGGAAAAGTCGGACGATAAGTTTATTCGTCACGATTGCTCAAGTGTCCAGATTGATGAAAGTAAAAAATCTATCTTATGTGAGAGTTTCCTAATTCCTATCGAAAGAAAAGATATATTTTTGTCGTTTAGTCATTTACCCATCTTTCCCGGAAGCTTCCGAAAAGATTCCTAAAATATGAGGTCAACCATAAAAAGAGTGACTTCATTTTTGTTTTACCGCCCACCTAGTGATATGCATGCCACCCACCTAGTGATATGCATGCCACCCACCTAGTGATATGCATGCCTCCCACCTAGTGTTATGCATGCCCCCACCTAGTGATATGCATGCCACCCAGCTAGTGATATGCATGCCATCTACCTAAAGTATGGATGGGTCTTCTACCTTCACCGATCCGGAAACTTGAGGCGTGTTCTCGAAGTGGAGAAACTTGTCTGCCTCTTTTCCAACTTGAGTATTAGTTGGGTGCACATTTGTTCGCTACGCATACTTCCATGGTACCTTCCTCTTCATTTAACGAATTCAAATCAGTAGCATCGATGCAAACGCACATATATAGAATTTGAATGAGATCAGAGCTGAAAAAATTGTGGATGGTCCTAAAAGCTCCGGGAAATGTCAAAATGACAACTAGATAATTGTTAGTAATGTGCAATTAGTTTCTAATTTTTCAAATAAAAATTTTTTTTCCTTAAGTCCAGCTGACAAAGGTTTCATTTTGTCTAGAAATTTATTTAAAAAGAAAAAGATAATATAAAAATCGGGCCCATGGCTCGAGCTGAAGAAAAAATGCAACTGACTGCAGCAGCAGTGCGTATCATGAACAAATTCAAATATCAATAATACATTTTCGCCAGCGGGCTCAAAACCAGGCGGGTCAGAACTGGGAGCCTGGCCATCGCCTCGAGTTTTAAGAATCTAAGAACACAAGGAATGTTCTTAGGTAGAACATTGTATGGAAATGTCTCTTTTTCATCGAAAACGAACAAAGCTTTGGAAAAAGGAAACGATAATAATAGCAATACTTGTAGTTTTTGCTGGAAATGATGAGCAAAAAATTTATTTGGTTGCGCGTGTCAGGATGGACGTGGAAGCGTCACGTGTGCGCTAGAGAGTGTGAGTGTCGTCCTGCACGACAGGTCCAGTCTGGTGGGAGGAGGCAGCCCTAACAAGCCATCGGCGAGGGCTGCGGTGGGTAAGCACTTGTAAAGAGAAGTCTAAAGGCTTTGTTTGTTTCCGTCTTTTTCTCCAGTACTGATGATGGAAGCTTTGTTTTCTGTTACGTGGGCAATTTTTCTTAAAGATGTTTCCTACTTCGTTGGATCTTCTTCTGATCTTGAAGATGAGATTTCCTATAAACCAGCCTAGAAATACTATAAAAGTAATCACTTGTCTTCAAATTGTCGTCAAGCTCCACGGCGCACTGGTACCGTGTTACGCTTGTAACTCAGAAATTAGGATTCTATTGAAGATGGCTATTAGGCAAAAGGATTTTCGCTGAGCCACGGAGTGCTTCCTTCGGAAAAGGAAGCTTAAATCTCACATCCCTCAAGCGTCAGTTGTTACATGACATTGAAGACACAACGATGTACTGCACGTCAACTGACTTGCAAATCAAACTGGAGTTGTGTGAGCTCCACGCTGGTGTTCAACATTATGGTTCCGACATGTGGTCCAACGTATGGAGCATTCATCTTCAGAAATGATAATCATTTTGCTATTTTATTCTCAGTACTTTACATAATTGCTGTTTAATTTACATGGAGATATCTTATGCTGCGAACGAGAATGGTTAATTTGGAATGGAGCAAGCTTTGAGAAGCAGTTATCCATAAAATGCTGGGTTTCAGCTCGAGCCAACGTTTTCTATCCGACTACGGGAGCCTAAACATTTTAAAATCTACGGACTAACGTATCCATGATTGATTATTTCTTTTCTAGTTGATAACGAAATCCCTTGTTCCAAATATTTCTATGATACTCTTAAGCTACACGTATATGAGAGAAAGGAATTTTCCTCAGTTATTTCTCTTGCGAGTACTCATAACAAAGTTGTATGAAACAGAAATTTTAACCTGCCACAAAAATATAAAGGTATATTTTTAGAACCTGGTACGAACAGGTTACAAAATTTTTAGTGCGTATTTCACTATATACTGATATTCAGTTGTTGCTTGCTCGTTTGGTCCATCCCTTTGACACGCTCCTAGGGATTTAGATGGAAGGAAATTCTCGGGTGCGTACTCCTAAACTAACAGCGAGACTGTCAGATAAGGCAGCCCGTATCCGTGATAATTTAAAGAACATTATTTCAAGTCAGAGTTACCGTAAATAAGAGGGCATCTTGGGACTTTAGCATCATTGATCCCGACATTTTTGGACGTGCATCTACTAGTCATTTGATATTTTCTAAATCCAATAGAGATAAGAGAATTTAAGATGGATGATGAAGATGCTGTATTGTATAAACTAGGAGACTTTGCAAAAGATGAATGTCTTTCTCTTTAAATTCAAAATAAACCTTAGCATTATTCACGACATCATATGCTGTGGCCAAAGTTGAGCGAGAATGGCCAGATAAAAGTTCTGGTCAGCAGTTTCCATACGATGAACAAGATGACTATGATACCTTTCCATAAAAAGCATTGCATTGCTTAGAGAAGATGATGGACATTCGCAGACTCTTTAGAGCACCTTGCTTTGATAATACCGAGTTCAAATCTGACTTCAAGTTGAGGCCCGACTGAAGACTGGAAGATAGGGCGACATGCAGGCCAGGGCAGCGCTCAGCCCTGTTGTCTGAGGCCTGTGACCTGCGAGTTTACGGTGCGCCAGACCATCCGTGACCCCTTGGGAAACAATGTTAAAGTCTCGTTTGAGTCTCTAAAGATTCCTCTTTGTTTCTTAAGAAGTATTCAAAATGAAGAAAATAGTTCATTCAATTTTATCCCCATGAACCAGAACAACGATGCGGTAGAAAAAAACTTATTTCATTCCTGACATATGAACTTTGAATTTCTCCCCCATGTTAGTATTGAAGAGCATGCACAGTTATAGGCAAGCAAGCTAACGGGCAAATAAGATGATCAAAGTTTTAGTATTATATAGATTTTAAGGAATTCCTCACGTATTTTATGGTCACATCTGGGGGTATAGCAATTACTCTTGGACTCGCTGCCAAGTCCGCGTGGAATGACTTTCGGAACTAAGAGACTTTCGGATAATTCCAATTTTGATTAATTTAAGTTTAAATAAATCTAGATCTGAATTATTTACAAAACTTTAAATTTGAAACCTTCATTTAATAAGAAAAATTGCTGTAGATGCGACATACTTGTACACTCTTACCTCGGAACCGCGGCAATACCACAATCGCTAGTCGCGCTAGAAATGTCATCTAGCTGCATCATTGGTTGCAGCACTTTTTCCTTGCTGTTTGTCAGTCGAAAAAATTTCTGTAAACTTCAATTTCAGTTCTCACAGCGAAAAGACCCGTATCAATTAAGTCCTTGTAAAAACAAACGATGCTTTTCCTTTTGAGAATGAAGCTCGGATGAGAACCATACTCTTTGGTTCAAACATCCAACAAAAGCGGGTTCCTTCTTGATGAAGGAACGGTTAGGCAGTAAGGTCATGCATACAGATGAATAAATTCGAAAACTAAGTCCAACAAAGCCCAAGTATAAAGTTAGCAGGCAGAAGAGAGAATTATTTTCTGATGTACTCAGCTGCCATCTTCATGCATGCTTTCTTCTTCACTCATTCACTCCGTCGTTGTCTTGCTGCTTCCCTTCATTCTGTCTTCCATTGGGAATAGTTTTTTGATAATTTAATATACGAACGCTTTCGCTTTGAAAGCTTTCATTTTATAAGAAACTCTGTTGCTGACGTACATATGTAGTCTACTGCCGTATCCTGCATTTTTTTCACATCTTACTGAAAAGCGTAACACCACGCGTAGGTAGGTACAAGTGTATTAATATATAGATCTTGTTCGAACACTGAAGATGAATTGTTTGTAATCCGAAACGTTGGTTTTTCAACATGGTAATTGTGTGGACATCGGGTCTTCTTTTTAACATAAAAGAAAAAAGTGCAGAACAGAAGTTATCTCCCAGTCATGAGAGGCTGGAATACGGATAAATTTTACTTTCGGTATTTATTCAGTAACATAGGTATACATTCATATCCTAATTTTTCATGATACTTGCAGTTGCTGCATGTAGGTGGCGAAATAAAGTCGATTTTTCCAAGCCCCCCTTTCTTGAGTAACACTAGTACCAACAGACTTAATTTGACAGAGTTCGAACTGCCGTGCTTGCAGTGTGTGTATGAAACCCTTTTCTACCCGATGCTCTACAGCATCTATTAGGTTCATGTCTTGAGAACAAGCTGGCCGATCTTAATGCCTGACATATCCTAAATGACTGTCACGCCAATTAATGAAGCTTATGCATGTTTTTATGCTGCGGTTGGCCCAGATTTACAGATTATTCTTATGAAAATATATTATACAAGATTTACAATAATTTTCCAATGAATTGAGTCAGTACGCATTCACTCAACATGCAACCAAAGACAAGTTGTCTTGAATGTGATCCCTGTAGCACGCTCCATAAGTCATGTTCAGTTTTGAACTCTTAGGCTCAGAGTTACTTTAATGGGCACAAAGGCTTATGTTTCTCTCTCTCTCTGTACTCTTTCTCTTCTCTGTCTCCGTAGGCTTCTACGGCACTCTAAGAATTGCACGATATGTTAAAAGGAAACGCTTCCAATTTTGAGTTTTTTAATCTCTAAAATTCGATGTTTTTTCAACTACGTCAGTTAAAGTTCATGAATATGAATATGATGGTTATATGATATGTAATAAAATGTCCAGGTTTGCAATTGAATTTTAAAACTTTGTTCGCGCCCACATATCATTTTGAGTTCGGCCATTGTAAACAAGGCCCTCACCCAACAGCGCCGCAGGCAAGCAGTTCTCGCGACCATTTCGCATGTTATGAGGTTCTAAGCTGCCCCAGCTACAGAGCAGCGGTCGGGTGGCTGTCTTGCACGTGAAAGGTTGCAGAAATTTGGCTGAAGGAAGAGCTCAAAGCACGACCACACGACGACACAACTACACCGCTTTATCATCTTAAACGAGGGCAATTCGCCGCCGACCCCACCAAGTAATTTGGTCAGAGACAACAGGCGACATCTACTGCTAGTCCGTTGTGTGCTATTGTTCTGGCATGCCACCTCGATTTTATCGCGGGATTGATCAGAAATAAGCCGACAACAGCTCTTGTAATGGACTTCTTTGGGCAGCGAGCGATTAAATCAGAGGAATTATGAAGACCTTAATGGGAGGACAGCTCCAGCGCATGGCACCAGGCACGGAGCTCCGTACGACTGCATCTCAGGTTCACTGATCGTTGCCGTCTCGAATTTGAACGAAAAAAGGGCGTTTATGCATAATAGAAGACTTTCACAAAGCAGAAAATGCTCGTCTCCGCTCAGGTTGTTTATAAGCAATTAATGACTTCGAGCTGACGCGCCTCGCCACTCTTTACCCCTGGGAAGACGGATGGAAAAGAACTCCAAATGAGTTGTCGTCGATCGATGATGGCGTAGCGCCCGTACAGTAGCATCATTGGTAGCAGCACTTTTTCCTTGCTGTTTGTCAGTCGAAAAAATTTCTGTAAGCTTCAATTTCAGTTCTCACAGCAAAAAAGGCCCGTATTAATTAAGTCCTTGTGAAAACAGACGATGTTTTTCCTTTTGAGAATGAAGCTCGGATGAGAACCATACCCTTTGGTTCAAACATCCGAAAATGCGGGTTCCTTCTTGGTGAAGGAACGGTTAGGCAGTAAGGTCATGCATACAGATGAATAAATTCGAAAACTAAGTCCAACAAAGCCCAAGTATAATGTTAGCATGCAGAAGAGAGAATTATTTTCTGATGTACTCACCCAGAAAGCTGTGAGGTATTGCATGCATTCCGTCTCTTCAGATTAGGCGGCTGCGACATCTCACGCTGTCCTCTGAGGGAAAATATCGCACGTTGCAAAGGGTTTACTCATCTTATACTCTCAGCAAAAAAATTCAAGTTATACCGACCTTATTCTCACGCAGTACTAAAACCTCGTTTATAGACGAAAGAAAATCTAAGAAAACATCAACATTCCCACAGAATTCTATTTTATCCGTGCGTGAACTTTAAACAGTGCTGCAAAATGGATCGCTTATTCCGAACATTCGAGATGAAAATCTTGAACGCAATCTGCCTATTGAATCAAATGGTACACCATAATTTGACAATCGCCTCTAGCAGTTCACGTTCGCACCAACTGTATAATAATTGTCCAGTATTGCTTGCTTTCTTGCTTGCTTGCTTGGTCCGTCTCTCTGTCACAGTCTTATGGATATAAATGGGAGAAAATTCTCGGGTCCGTATCCTGGATCAGCGAGACTGTCAGAGAAGGCAGTCTGTATCAGTGATACTGAAAACATCATTTCAGGTTAAATTTATAGTAAATAAGGGGGCATTTTAAGAACTTGACAATAATTGTCCAGACGTTTTTGGCGAGTGGGTCTTTTAGTACTAAAATAAGGAAGAAGTGGTCTGTTGATGCTAGACGTATGGATATAACTCAGCTCATTGTTATACAAAACTTGGAGAACTTACCTGCCCAGAGAGAGAGAGAGATCAAACTGAAATTGCTAGAATCGCATTCTGAGATCGACTGAGTTGAACCTCATCAGATACCACAATTTTTTTTTGGGTTGCCTGAAAATGGCTGTTACTTGGAGCGAAGTTCGGTGGAACGTGCGTCGATTTTATTTGGATGAGTGTGAGAAAAACAAACGGCGTATTTGTCGGCGATGATGTCAGAGTACCACTTCATTGACAATACATGGCTTGCAGAATGGGTTCCAGTGCAGGTCTCATCTGTGCTTCCCGGCAGAATTTATTTTTGTTCGTTGCTCTAATGAAAACATTCCGCCGTCGTGTCACGCGAATGGCCTTTCGCGAAATGAAAAAGCGGCCTGCCTCAAATATTTGGGTTTTTAATCTGATGGAGCAGCCAGCGGTACAATCGAGGGAGTGTGTTGTTTGCCTGTAAAAACAAATGATGAACTTTCGGTGCAATTTGGTACTCTTTAACAAATAGAGGTTTTTGGAATCCATTGTTGTCGTTTCGATTAATGTTATGCAATGCACAGTGAGAGCGCGGATTCAATAAATATTAGTCGAAGAATGAAAATTCGAGCGCATTCATTATCCAAGGACGCGTGTCTACCCAAGGCACAAATTTTGTTGAGCACCAGTCCACTGAATCATCACAGAAATTAAATGTGTTTACAGACATCGATAATAGATAATCGCTCCTGGTATGACACACGTCAGAATTTACACGGGGCTCTTAGAAGTTGTTTTGAAAACATGTTTTGCGAGTGTGTTTACAGACAAACATTTATTAAAATTTACATGAGGCTGTTATATGTTCAAGGGTTGTTTTGAAAACATGTTTTGCGCGAGTGTTTACAGAAGGCACATCTCTCTCGCAGCTCCGCACGTTCCTGACACCCACTCAAAGACACACACACACTTACACTACTTCACATATACCCATCACACCCACATAACCACACCTATACCTATATACCACATCTACACACACACACACAAACTCTCACCTACACACACTAACCTACACACACACAAACTCACACTTGCACACACCTACGCACACACAAACTCATACACTCACACACACGTACCCTGACCTCAGGGGCAGCTGTAACTGTGGCCAGAGCTCCATCATTGAGCCGCACGAGACGCGTGAAGCAGCAGTTCGGCTCGATGAGCTACAGAAATATTCGCACTTATTTATTTTGAGGACATTTTGTGGCCCGTGAAGGCGTCCGCCCTGTAAAATTGCTCACCGAGACTGTGAATGCGCTCAACAGCAAGCATTCGATCCTCGCCGTGTAGAAGATACTAAGCCCGGTCTAAATTTTGCAATGCAGCACTTATAATTACACGTTATTTTTGGCCTCTCGAGTATTTTTGTAATTTTTTCATTAATGTATCGGTTGGGCTCCGAAAAAGTAAGGCTGATAATGAAGGTTATTTTCAAACGACATCATCATTTGAAATGAGTGAAGAAATGAAGCGCCTTTGAAGACATGAGGAATTGGAGGATGAGCAGGTAATACGTCCTTGCTTATTCGCACTCTTTTCAATAGTTTGTCCTTCACCTGTGCGACGACCTGCCTTTACTGGCCTGAGAACCTGATGCATGAGTCACACGCATCCTCTGAATTTTGATATGATATCCATTTTATCGGGTACATTGATTTCTAAACATTCTTGTGCATGTACACAAAAAGACTTTCATGAAAATATTTCAATGACAACATTTTTGTGGACTTTCTCATCTCATCGCTTTTAAGGAAAAAGAACACGACAACCTCCGTCATCGTGGAAGTACGTCATAAGATATGCAGTTCAAACTTACATTCTACAGATTTTTTGACTAGTTTTATCAGTTAAGAGAATTTTCACCTAATAAGACGTTTTAGGTAACCCATGCTTGATTATCTCTGCCATTCACGACCGTGAAAAGTGGTAGTAAACGAAAAGATTAATAATCAAACAGACCGGCGATATCGGAGACATCAAATGAGGTCCAGCAATTGCAGCCATTTGCAGATCGAAAATTGCAGAGGCAAACACTTTCCACGTTATATTCTACCTAGACATTTTTGATGATTTACTGTGAGCAGTAAAAGATAATTTTCGGCCCCAAAGTTTCTTTAATAGTGAGAATGAAGATAGCAAAATGCTATCGAGTCTAACTAAACTTTTTATTACTCTGCCGTGAGTTTTATTAGTTCACTTACTGAGACGACCGAGAAATGGCACTCGACATTGATCGTTTGGTCACCCTTTATTACTGTTCTATGCATCGAGTGACGCGATAAATTTAAGCAATGCATTATTTTTGGCATAAAAATAGTACATTAATTTGACAAAAGTATACACAAAGTTAAATTCAAAGACATAAATTAGAATTCATGACTTGCAAGCACATTTACTAGCACCCCTAGGTCCTAGCTAAGCACTCAATTCACTTCTGGCGCTAACTTACCTGCCAGTTGCATTCGGAAGTTACCATTCATTTTTGGGTAATATTACGAGTGCGCAAATGGATCATTAATTTTCATAACTAATTAATAATCGAAGTGCCACACGATTGAAAAACTTATATTTTCCGGCTAGCTCTGAGCTGCGAGCTCCGACATCACAGAGGGTAAAGTGTGGCTGTAAACACTTTGTTGAAATTATGTAACGGGCACAATTTTTCGTAAACATTTGATGGAACTGGAATGTTAAGCAGCAGAATGGAATTCTAGGCACCTATGTAATACACCTCTAACTTACGAGTTAGAGACATTAGTAAAAATTTTGGTTTTAGTAACAAATACAAGTGGACGAAGATTCAGAGCCACTCCCGCTCTCTTTTTCAATAGTTATAAAATAGTTGAAGAAAACTTGGATCCCATGTATCATCAAAGTTTACTTATCAAATAAATTAAACTGGTGGATACACTGATCATGATAATACCATGTACACCATTTTGCCAAAAAGTTTATCGAACCCTGGTAAAATGTAGATATAACGAGAAGAATTATTTTACAGGTTTTTATCGAAACAAATTTGAAAAAAATGTGATGACAATTGTTGCGTTCAGTTTCACTGATAGTCAGCACTACACCTGCTCTCTTAAAGAGAACAAGCATGAATAATCCCGTTGGAAAACACTGCAAAACCAACCTCTGTCATTGACAAAGGTCAGAATATAGGTTTTGCGCCGGGCTGGGATATCCATCAGGAAAGTGTCTCAAATGATGGCCTTATGACTTAGGACTGTGCAAAGAGCAATGGCAGCGAGTGATGTGCAGTCACTCAGTGGTTATAGTGGCAAAACAAAACAAAACTGAATTATACCAACAAGCTTTGTACAGCTCAAAGCAACAAGCCTTGTACAGCTACAAAGACTGAATTTATTTTAAGCCTCAATTAATTGATGCTATAAAAAAGGAAAAGTAAAGAATTTTACTAGAAATATTTTACCATTAAAACAATTTGATGAATATCGTCCACGGTAGATTTTAACGCTTCCACTCCTTCTGGCGTTAGCCGGAGATCAGCAACCAGTCACATTTGTTAGCCAACTCACAAACTGCGGAGCCCAGTCTCCGCACTGCCGTCCGCAGGGAGTCATGATAAATGTACAACTCCAGTGGTTGATAACCTCTTATTTATATATTATCATGGAGTCTATAACCTACGTATACTAGCCAAAGCTACTTTATCACGCTCACTCGCTTTTTTTACATCCTACTGTCCTTTTCGTCTTCACTTTCATGTTTTCTTTCCGGTATGCTATGTACCATATTCTACCTTCTCAGTTTTTCTTATTTCCACCGCCCGGCCAACATCATCTTATCTCATCTATCGACTTCCACCACAGCACCAAAGTCGAACACGGGCAAAAGAATATCAAACCCCAAAAATTTTCTCATTTTTATTCATGAGCCATGAATGAAGGCAATTTAAGTATTTTCTATGTTTCTGGTGCTAGTCGTACTGCTGAATAATAAATCACGTTCTATCTGGACAAACTAACAGTTGATATGCATGAACGAATTGAATTCTTTTAGGAACGTTTGCTACAGCAATTATCACGCGTCGAATCCTCATTTCTCTTAACAAATCTTTCACTTTCCAAACATTAAATGCTTCGAATCACCCCTTCATTTTTAAGCCAAAAATAGCTATAAATTGTTCTTCCGTCATTTAAATGACTCCTATCAGTGCTTCATTCAGTGATTCTGAGGATTTGATCGACCATACGTTCCGATCAAGCTGACTATCCTCGACTGAACATAAAGCCAAAAAGCGCTTGGTTCAAATCTTGAACTGCCAACGACGCACTCAGAGTTAAGAATTTTCAGAAGTTCTGGATAGCTGGCTTCTTGTGTGGTCACAAGCCGCATTTCATGCGACGACGTCAGCCTGTTCAATAAATGGCCCACAAACTACACAAAACTGATATTGCGGCCCATCTTTGCCATGTTGGGCTGATGCCTTTGTTATTTTGGGCTAGGGCCTTATTGAACTCTTGAAAGCCTGCGCCTAGTTCGATGACGAAGTCCGGATGGTCCAGGACCTGAGGACAGCCGCCCACGAGCTGCCGAGAGCGCCGCAGTCCATTAATGAATGCGAGGACTACAAGGAACCTCACTATGTGGGGCAGAGCTTGTTGCTGACCGCGCTCTATGGGCCGCGCTTGTTGCTCCCTTGGTGGCCGACAAGAAACTCTACTTCGGCAGCAGCTCTTCTGCTGCTCCTGGCCTACGGTCGGGCATACGCGTGGAGTCCCATGGGACCAGCGCGTCCTGTAGCTCGTTATAACTCACCTATATTACTTTGTAACTGATTAGAACTCACACAGCACAATCTTCAGCCGATCATAACTCACCCGGTATATTTTATGGCTGATTATAACTCATCCAGATCACTCTCTTGCTCATTACAACTCACTCACCACACTCTATAACTGATTATAACTCCCCCCCAGATTACTCTCTAGCGGAACTTATCCAAATTCTCCTCAACTGATTATAACTCACCTAGATCTCTCTGTAGCTGATCATAACTCACTCAGTACACTCTGTAGTTCTTTATAACTAACTCAGCACACTCTGTAGCTCATTATAACTCACTCAGCACGCATAGTAGCTCATTACAACTTACTCAGCACACTCTGTAGTTCTTTATAACTCACTCAGCACACTCTAATTCTTTATAACTCACTCAACACACTCTGTAACTTCTTATAGCTTACAATAGCCACTACCGTAACGGCCTGCTCTGACTTAGAGTTTTTCTTTAGAGTTGTCAAGTTCTTCTGAAGAACCTTCATTAAATCCAAGACGTATGTATTACCGTTGGGTTTTCAATGCCTTACAACTACTGGCGTGGTGAGGGGTGAAAGGAATGTGGGGTTCGAACTGCTTTTTCCAAGAGAAGTACTCCCTGGTAACGTGAAAATGGCTCCCTGAGTGGAGATTCGAACCCGAGTCCTTTCGGTTGCGAGGCCATCGCTCTACTATTACGTCATGGACCCTCTGAAGCGACCAATCGCTTAAAGCTCGATTGTTTGCAGTGGTAGAAAAAGTTCAGAGTATGTATTAAAGTGTCTATCAAATGGTAGCAGTTACACTTGCGCATTTAGCATGGAGGTAAACAAAATGGGAGAACTACTTTCGTGGGAAATAATTAAAGTAAGCAAAGTTACCCTAGATTGAGTCCATGTATGAAAATATGATTTAAATGAAGTTAAATTTGCTAAAATTTTATTTGTCTCACCAACCTCATCAAGTAGCCTTCACATCGGCATGGTAAATTAGATTAGTGTTACCTTCAGATGTATTATGTTTTTCACCACCCGTGACACTCCTTAACATAAAAAATTTAGGAAAATATAACGTTAATGTTGGTACTCCCATCTCAAGATATCTACGAGTCACACGAGTCACACGATGGATTTGAAGAAATCGATGATGCTGCTTCGATGGTCCCTTGTAATAGACGCTCGGGCAAATTCGCCTTCGATTTTCTACAGACTTCCCGCCTGCTGCAAGGCGACCATCATGGCAGGGTTTGATGCGAGCTGGGTTCTGTTGCGAGCACGGAACGTGCCATGGAACTAATTAAACTTGTGAGGACTTATAAGAGAGGCCTTTTGACATCCAGCAGTCCGTCTCAAGCAGAGGAAGCAAAGTTTCATCTGCTCCAAAGATTCAATATAAAAAATTGAATTTCGATGACATAAGAAGGGGACGCTTTGACACTATTATTTTCGTAGAAACTCGAAAAACAATATTTTATTGACTGGGATAAAATCATTGCAGAAATTGTGAGCTATGCAAGGGAATTACATTAGTCTACCGTAGATTAACTTCAGAAACAATATACTTTGGTCAAGAATTAGTCCCCCGTTTCATTTCTTGTCCTGTACATATCATACTTGTAGAATATTGTGAGTGATTTCAGTATTCCTGCTTCGAGGCCAGTGATACTCCAGCAAACAGGTTAATTTAAAATAACCTATACGTTTCAGTTGAAAAAAGCTACATTAACTCCTAACTGGATGGAAAGAAATAGCTAATTGGACACGTAAACATATGATAAATTTATCGAATACCTGCGCTATGCCTTAGTGGGCTCCATAATGGTGTAGTGGTTGGCGTGATGGCCTCACAGCCGAAAAGATCAGGGTTCGAGCCTCGGTTCAGGGGAGGCTTTTCACGTAACTGCCGAGTACTTCCCTTGGAAAAGGAAGTTTAAACTACACATTCCTCACATGCCTCACCACACCAGTAGTTGTAAGGCATTAAAAACCTAACGTTGATACGTGTTGGAATTAATAAAGGTTCTTTAGTGTATCTCTGTTCTTCGTACCAAATAGAGCCAGCGAAATCCTTTGAAGCTTCGCTGCTCTCTTGCCGGACAGTCTTTGCTCCGAAACGAAAAGTAAAATCCCGTAGAGTTTGGAGGAAATCTCCGACGATTCCCATTGCATCGGCAAACTTTCTGTTCCAGGATTCCAGGTGCTGGAGCTGGACGTGTCCAGTACGTTGCATGGGCACCACTTTTTGCAGGGAAATTTTCTATTAACTTAAAAAAAGCAATGCATTTTGAAGCGCTGACACTGAATTTATGTATGAGCAGAATGGAGAGACAGATTCATCGAATTTCAACTCATTTTTTTAAGCTTTTTAAATTTTGTTAAAATCGGAGTCCAAGTTCAGCAGTTTGCTAAAATTAATTTTTTCATGAGGTATTACGTTCTCATCCACGTTTTTCAATTTTGATAATTTTCGTAGCAAAAGTTAATAAATATATGCCCCAATCGTTTCTTTCATTTCTTCATCTGGCATAAAAATTTAATCAGGCCCATGATTTAAAGCACCTCACTTCTGTTATTTACTTCGACTGTTACTTAACATCTAGGTTCAGAAAAACATTAGCATCTTGGGCCCCGAAATTTGACACTAGGCTCAGAAAATTAGCAATTAACATCAGGGTTCACGAAAAATATTCGTCAAGAGGCAGCGCGCAGGCAACTCTCGTAGCCAAAATAGTGAGGCGAAGCAAAAACTGATGGTGATGAGAGACAAGCGTCACAATGTGTGGGAAGAGCTGATGGTGATGAGAGACAAGCGTCACAACGTGTGGGAAGAGCTGGCGGTGATGAGAGACAAGCGTCACAACGTGTGAGAAGGAAAAGTTTGGGGCAGCAAATAATTTCTTCCTCCTCCTTCTCAGGAAGGAAAAGGAAAAAAGCACGTAATTGTAGTCTAGATGAAGGTTTGATGAGGAAGAAATTGAAAATGATGAAGAGAAAATTGAAAATAACGAGGAGGAAATTAAAAATAAAGATGAGGAAACCGAAAACAATAAATTGTAGTGTAGGTGTAAACTGAGATGATGAGGGAATTGAAAATAACGGTGTACAGATCAGAGCATCTTAGATATGCATTGTTCGTCTGTGGAGAACAAACCATTTTAAAGGGATGACCATCCAATTAAGGTGAGAACGGAGGGGCTTAAGATGCGAACAATTCAATTTAATTGTAATCTGCCTGATCGAAAGGAGCGTTTGAACGGAGAAGAAACAAAGAAAGAAAAAATTATTTATTCCTATGTCTGTCACGTACAGGACATGATGTAAATCAGGTATTCCAGCAGCGAAATATCATTCTGTAAATTAAATGCAAAAATGTTGCTAAAACTTCTGACTGTGATTCGTTTTTCATAGGTCAGGCCGATTGTTCAGCAGGAAGAGATAATAAGAAGCCCGTCTAACTTTTCGTTAGAACAATCTTTAATTATCTATAATTTTGACAATAACATAATTTTCACCAATTATTTTACTTATTTTTCGATAAGCAGGCGAAGTTAGATTTGGAACCAAACGATTAGTTTTAACCAAAATCCTCGTGTGATTCTTGCTACATTACTGATTAAACATTAGAACAACAATTGAAAGACAGGCTGTAAAATAGAAACAAAAAATTAAACCTGTTACAAATCCTGCCGAATGCAACGTCGATAATTTAAATCAGAGTTTTAATACGGCAAGACTTCTACGAATTTATGTCCGATACTTTTGAGAAACATGTTAACAGCGTCGCATGAGCAGCACGATTGCACTGTGCAAACTTGTGCTTTCAAAAAGAAAGGAAAGATAGTTTTTTTGACATTAGTGATAACATGGTGTGGTGAATCACTGTTTCGCTAACTTTGAATGCAATTGTATATTTAAAAATATAAATCACTTCGATATTTTAAAATTTGAGTTCTAATTTGGTACATGATTCCTCAGTTCGATACGATGATAATCTTTTGAAGGTTATCTCTTAAATTACTCATAAATTCATTGAACATTTACTCACGTATTGTAAAATAAGAACAAGAAAGCACGCTGTACGATTGTGTCGTTTTTCTTCTTATTCTCTCACTGAGAAACTACGCAGATTCGCCTCAGAAATTAAAGAATTAATCAGATTGGAGGTGCGTCCTAACTCTAAAAAGAACTAAATACACTACGGCTCACTGCCTCAATCTTGACGCCAAGTCCATTATCCAGGAGAAATTAGAAGTAAGTGCTAATGTAAATGGGTGCATTCGAGCTTGAGCCTTGAAATTTGTCTCAGGGGAAAGTTGCTTCGTTCTTGAATATCTCGTTTCTTAATCAACACTGCANGCGTCGTACCTGATACTATACTCTAGCATGTCCGAATTCACCAACACCGACTGGCACAGCTGCAAGTCGATCAGAAATACAGCATGCATTAGAACCTCCGCGTTCTTGCAATACGAAGCATAAATTTATGAATTACTGTTTATCGTCTCAAATATGTACAATCGCATGATTTAAAGCTCTCGTGAATGAAGAACTAATGAACTACGGCGCTCTACTGAACTGTACACGGTATTTTACGAGAATATAAACTTAACTGTATGTATCAAGAATTCAACTAAAATTAAGCCGATTTTACCTCACTCAGTTTTGCTAAATAAATATCTGTCAGTGCACTGTATTCTTGAGACATTACTCTTCTAATGCTGCGTCTTAATTTAAAGCAAATTATTTATATTTAAATATCAGATACACAATTTTCTGCGAGTTTGATTAGGTGCGTGCATTGGTCGTTTGTGTGCAACGTATCCGGAACTGTGAAACAACGGACCGGACCCTGCCACGGCCTCCACACATGAAATCAGACGGAACAGACGTTTGTTCACGAGTAATATTTACCAACTTCCCCAACAGACGTGCATAATATGAACATCATTTGCTGTCAAATTATACCTCTCAAGCCTGAGTGCTTCTAATTCTGAAATTGACACGAAAAAATGTTCGCTATGCACTCGTACGAATTTGATCTTTGTTAGAGGATAAGCTCGCCTCGCGAGGCCCATTGAGCTCTAGCGTGTTGACCTTCTGATGCTTGAACGGATTTTAAAATCCACTTTCATAAGGATGGTGCGAGAATTTCGTACAAATCTAAATGCACCCTTATCGCCAAAATGATTTTGTCAGTGAAGGCGTACTAAAGCAGCGCTGGCGAGCTCCAGAGATAGGCGCAGTTCTTTTACCACGGGAGCTGAGGCCCCGCCATCAAATTATTCCGAGGGAACGGGCTCCGTGAAAAAGATAGTCGGCCATGCATGTATCATGAATAATCATCGATGACTGAACGTCTAACCAACCCTCTCGGCCGCGCTCCAGTGATCGCTAAAGGAATTTATTCCTTAATGTATTCAGAACGACCAGGCAACTGGTAATAATATTCTTGGTCGATGCAGGCAGACGAGAACAATGTGTTTGGGTTCATTCCGAGGTCTCTGCTGACTGAAGACGGAGCCGCAAAGCATACAACTCGTCTCTTTGTTGATCTCTAGCAAACACTCCTGATGCCTCAGGCTTTCACAAAAAAGAGAGACACTAGACATAAGGTTTTCATGGTCCGTCATGTCTGAATAATAATACACTGCCGCTCTGAATACGTACGCGATTGTGTGAATCAATCCTTCATAACCGAGGACATTCACATATCGTCTTATAATTTTGAGGTGCTTAGTTTTGAAATAGTCTTGAAATAGTTTGTTAGCACATGCGTTCGCTGCAGTAATCTTGCGTGCATTTGATATTCCAACTGCAGTCATTAAGAGATGATCTCAGAAGATGGTCGGCAAATTTAGAGTCCAGCTGGAGTTTCAAATGAGACTCAGAAGCAGCGCCATTCACAGCGCCCTCATTACGCAACGCTCCATGAAGGCCTCTCATCACCCTCCATCAGCGGGGCTGTTTGTGTGACTGGTGACGCTGCAGAGCTTCATGCGACCCGCTGGACCGCGTCACATTCAGCACGCTGAGGATGGCTCTAAAGTTAGAGTTGGTGCGGTTAACGTAATCATTCATTCATTCACTGATGTGCACTTAAAACAAGGAAACTTCTTTGAACAATTTCAATCTGACTCGTTCACTCTCATATTCTTTCGGGTCTAGAACTTTTGAAAATGAAGCTTCTGACAGGAAACTTTGCATTTCTTAGCGCTGAGTATTTTCATCGGCTACGTTAACCGTCGAGTTTGAGTAAATGATAAAAAGTATTTGATAATTTCACGGTTTAAATTGGAAGTGGTCGCACGGCAATAGCATTGATAAAATCTGAAGTTACGTAAATTTCATTTGTTTGAATCTCCCTCCTTGTTTGATACGGGCCCTTCTTTTAAGCATGACCTTGTTATCAACCGAAGGCTGAACTGAGGTACGAAAGTGAGAAATTTGAAGAAAATGTTATCACAGTTATCCTCGAGCGTGCGTATCCCAGCCTCACTGAATACTGCATTTGGCTGGTGATCTTCAATAGGCCTCTTTTGGCCCCGCACCACCACTGCTGCTGCTGCCTGTCACGCACCACTGCTGCTGCCGGTCACGCACCACCGCTGCTGCCTGTCACGCACCACCGCTGCT
>VOMN01097572.1:0-13932 GCA_014899125.1 Orchestia grillus | reverse complement strand
ATAACTAACTTCCCGCCCCCACTTTCATAACTAACTTCCCGCCCCCACTTTCATTACTTGAAAATTTGTGGCCCTTGCCTCGGACTCGACTGCTAAAATGACTACTGCTCTCCCCCGGTGTGCAGCGAGTGCAGCGTGTGGGAGGTGCGCTTCGAGTGCGTCCGCAGCAAGTACCTGGTGCTGCTCAACGACCTCCACAGTCCGCCCTCGCAGCAGCACGACAAGGACACCCTCGCTCGGATGCTCTCAGACGCCCTGAGCCACACTCCGCATTTCGGGTCTGCCTCTTAATGAGCGTGGGCGTCTCTGAGTTGCAGTAATCCAGTGAAATTTCCAACTTTACTTGAAGGTTTCGAGTGGAAGGCTCGGTTTGAAATTGAATACAACACAATAGGATAGGTTTATGTAATTGTTGAAATTGAATGCAAGAGAATAGGATAGGTTTTGGTAATTGTTGAAATTGAATGCAAGAGAATAGGATAGGTTTTGGGAATAGGAACGAGCCATTCGTTCCGTTCTCGTCGTGGGATGGATGACCATAGTTCCATTAGATATTCCAGATATGATCGAGTAAGAGCTATACAAAAGAGTGATATTATGGTCTTTGACTCGCAGTCGAAGTTTTTTGCCATAAAGTCAAAAATACCTCTTGCACTTCCGGAATTTTGTCTTTGTTTTCAAGTATAAAGTTTGTAGTGATAGTGACATCAAAATCTTTCTATTTCTTGACCGCTTCAGCAAGCATGTCGTGTATGATATGTTTAAAGTGCCGGTTATTATTTAATTACACGTTAAAGGGATAAACATTTGTCAGTGAAGAAGTTCGTTTACCAGGTTTTGTTCCATTTGAGAAGCCGGTTGAGGTCTGTTTGAATAGTCGCTGTCTCGCTCCTAGAAGCTACTTGCTAATTTTATTGATGAGGCCAAGGCCGTGGTCGTTGATGCAGAAGGTGTTAAAGAGACAACCTAAAGCTATTCTTTGAGGGACCCCTACGTTACTTCTGAAATTACCACACCATTTTAATTTCGCAGTAAAATTACCGAAGATCAAGTAAATTCATCAATTTCAAATTTTGATTCAGGAAGTTCCACTCAAACGTACTGAAGTTCATGTCAAAATTGATGATTTGCGAATTAGTGGGCTGTTCATGGATCATCCCTCGTTGGAGGCGGCAGTTGCACGCCGCGGAGAATAGTTCCTTTGTGTTCAGGGGATTCCCACTTTAACTGTGAGCGTTTTCAGGGGGCTTCATCGTAACCTTTTACGGCCCAAAAGGATCATGTGGCCCTGTTCCATGTGCATGTTGCTATTATTTCGTAAAGAGCTGAATGTAGCCTTATTACACCTACACATAAGGCTGCCGCTATAGTTTTTCGTACAAAGCTAGATACAGCCTTATCGCCAAAATAATTTGAACTATAGCGGGGTCAATAAAAACTCGTTTTCTGTAAGTGGTTACCTGTACACCCACGCTTTGTTGTGAGTTCTTAGAAGAGAACGGCAATGGAGATGTGTGGTAGTGAGCGCGGCTGGATCTGGCTGCTCGGTACAGGTGTACGCACTGCCCCTGGGGCACCACGAGCGTCGTTTCAATCAATGGGCGTCGTTTCGATCAATGGGCATCATTTTCTGACGTATCTTGCGCCAAGGAAGCACAGAAATGTTCGACACGTTTGAAGAAAATAGTATAGTATGTTGTATTTTCGTGAACTAATGTGAAAAGAATTCATTTCTGGAACATCATTTCGTAATTCAGACTTGATAAAAGTAAAAGTACAGAATAACTCAGGGATCCGAGTTTCGAGTGCTTAGATTACATGTTCTTTGGCTTCTTCATCACTAAGGCGTATCCTTGTATTACGGGTTATAAATTTGACTCTGTCTCCTAAAATAAATTAATTTTTTGTACTACCTTTCAATGCATCGCCATCTTAGAGTAGAATCAAAGTGCTCCTTCAATTTTATGGTCGGCTGCATTCTCTTCCAAAGCCTCTCTTTCAACTACATTGCACAGATTACAAAACACCCTCAAAACCATTCATTTACAGCTTCCTGTAGAAGGATAATACAGACCCTTTTATCAAGCAAACGACGTTAGCTTCCGAACGAAAGACTCGAGGACGGGCCTCAGATTGCTAAATTGGGCCGTTTCCTGCCATGCTCCCTGTAAACTTTGATGCGGCCATTGCTGCTGATGTAACCCGTTTGTCCTGGCAGGGCGGTGAGCAAGAACGGCCGTTTCTATGACGAGTGTGGCTTCTGCATCACTGCAGCTGATAAGGACTCGCTGCAGCGCTGTGCCACCTTCCTCAGCAGGCAGGCGCAGACCAACGTGGGAGAGGAGCTGCAGCAGGTCTGTGATGCGACCACTCCGAGTTTGCGTCGTAATTGCTACGTGTGTGCGTAGATTCTGCCGCTCGTGCTGCATGTAGGCTTGTGCTGCTCCAATGCTGGGGTGCTTAACGCGAGACGATATTCCTGGGGGTCCGAGAAAAGTCTAGGTCTCCTGCGTTTAATGAAGTAACAATCTTTTTTTGATTAAATACTTGTCGAAATTCACATAATTTATCCTTGAGCAAAATATAAATTTCAGGGGGTGCGAGGTTCCAATGAAATTTCTTTAGGGGCGAAAAAAGGTTGGAAACCCATGCTCTAATGGGAAACTGGATTTGCCTTCATGATGTGCTTCAATATTTCGATGCACGTACATTGTTTTTGGCGTAGTCTAGTAGCTGCTTCATGTCTGTGTGGCGGGGACACGGAAGTCTGGGTCGGTACTGTTATGTGTAGATTCTTGTGCTCATTCTGCTTCTAGCACAGACCGATGTTAGCATAGTGTGACTGTAATTCGTGGTTTGGGTCGTAGCTGTCATCTTGATATCCTGCCGCCGTTACCGCATTAGGCTTGCGTAGATAAAAAATACTGGATTCGCTTTCATATTACATGAACGCACGTAGGGTATTCTGAAGCTCTGGATAGTTTCCTTCAACCCTAGATACTTCCCTGAAACCCTAAGTAGTTTCCTGGAACCCTAGATAGTTTTCTGGAACCCTAGATAGTTTCCTTGAACCCTAGATAGTTTCCTTGAACCCTAGATAGTTTCTTTGAACCCTAGATAGTTTTCTGGAACCCTAGATAGTTTCCTGGAACCCTAGATAGTTTCCTGGAACCCTAGATAGTTTCCTGGAACCCTAGATAGTTTCCTGGAACCCTAGATAGTTTCCTGGAACCCTAGATAGTTTCCTGGAACCCTAGATAGTTTCCTGGAACCCTAGATAGTTTCCTGGAACCCTAGATAGTTTCCTGGAACCCTAGATAGTTTCCTGGAACCCTAGATAGTTTCCTGGAACCCTAGATAGTTTCCTGGAACCCTAGATAGTTTCCTGGAACCCTAGATAGTTTCCTGGAACCCTAGATAGTTTCCTGGAACCCTAGATAGTTTCCTTGAACCCTAGATAGTTTTCTGGAACCCTAGATAGTTTCCTAGAACCCTAGATAGTTTCCTGGAACCCTAGATAGTTTCCTGGAACGCTAGATAGTTCCCTGAAACTTTAGGTAGTTTTCTGAATTTCTAGATAGTTTCCTGAAACTCTAGATAGTTTCCTGAAACTCTAGATAGTTTCCTGAAACTCTGGATAGTTTCCTGAAACTCTAGATAGTTTCCTGAAACTCTAGATAGTTTTCTGAAACTCTAGATAGTTTTCTGAAACTCTAAATAGTTTTCTGAAGCCCTAAGGTAGTTTTCTAAAACCCTAGATAGTTTTCTAAAACTCTAGATAGTTCCGTGAGACCCTAGGTAGTTTTCTGAATCCCTAAATAGCTCCCTAAATCATATGCAGAGAGAGCTGATATCAACACTAGATCCGAGTTGCGTTGGGTTCAAAGTACAACAGGTTCCCCTGCATCACTTCTGAAAGGAGAGGAACTTTGCACGACTTCCATGCTTGTCTTGTACTGGGAACACAAGTTTGTGCAGGTGAAGCAGACGACGACGGCGTGGGAAGCAGCGCTGGCACGTGCGTCTAGTGCCGTGCCTTCGCTGCAGCTGCCTCTGCTCAAGCGCCTCATCAGGGAGCAAGGGTTGCCTCTTCACTTCAGGGTCAGTCTCGTGGGTCCCACTCAACTCGTGTGGACTGGGAGTATCTCAGGGTCAGTCTCGTGGGTCCCACTCAACTTGTGTGGACTGGGAGTATCTCAGGGTCAGTCTCGTGGGTCCCACTCAACTTGTGTGTAGGGATTAGGTACTATTTTTTGCATACTTCATTATAACAAATGTATGTCCAAACGGTGTGGGGCGCTGCAAAAGTAATTCAAGAGAATAAGGGCTAACCCTGGGATGTATGTAGAGTACATGTGTACTGTGTGTTTATGTGTGCTATGTGTTTATGTGGCCGGAACGTGACTAGCACTACCTGGCTCTGGCTTTTTGCTCTTGACTTTGTTATGGTGGCTTTTTCATGCCCACAGAATGCTGAAACTTTGAATTTTTTATTTAGTATCCTCACTGAAAGCAGGCGACGCTAATCGCTTTCAGGAGCACAGGTAGAATTGGTGTCTGAGAATGCGGGCGTTGATAAATTAATTGACTTCGTTTCATGCGCTTTTTCTAATGGGGCGAAAACTGATCGCATCAATCTGGGCATCAAAAAATATTTTCACTCGTGCTATTTCGTAATTTGTAAAGACCGCTTCCAATATTTCTTAACGTTCCATTTTACTCTTTATTTTGTATTAGTTTCATTGTTGAATTCATGTTGAGTGGCGTTGGCCATTCTCGTGATGTACGGTGTATTATTTTTGGGGAAATCAAAATTGTGGAATATTTTCTATCTCAATTGTCGTTATCGACGTACATGTCACCTTTATGACCAGACCACTGCTGATAACTCTCCCTCATGGGCACGACGGTCAGGTTTCCTTTATGAGCGTACAAAAGTTTAGACAACAATCCCTATGACGTTTGGTCATCAAGATCCCCATTTTGCTCATCAAGGTAGAATGGGGCTTCGACTTTCGAGCACCTCACCCTGACAAAAAACTCGCCATGCGAACAAATATTCATTTGAAAATTGGTTCCCACTCACGGATTTATTTTGACATACCATCAAGAATTCAGCCTGTGGTTCCCAAGTCGTTGAGACTCTTCTTGTAAATTTCCTTTCGTTTATCGAGAAGACTTCTTTCTTACCTGAAGTCCCTACTGAAGTCCCCATAGGGACGCTTGCGTTACCTCACCTTTAGCTTGGAATGCGCGACTTCTGTCTTTCGTATCCAATTTCCTGCTTTCCATTTCTTTGCTTTTTTCTTTAATTATTATTTATCTTTTTTTCCTTTACTTTCTTGATTTGCTGTCTTTTTATGCACTGGGAATCCTGTGTGGGAACACACATGTGCATGGATTCCACGTTTTCTGAAGCCCATACTAAATGGGTCCTACTTTTTACTCATTCTACATTACATTCCGTGTGGGTGGGGAGCTTTAAACTAACTAATAATCTGATCTAAACCGCCACACTGCGCATGGTGGAAGTGAAAGCATCTCCACACTTATCCCACCGCTGTGGTGACCTGCCTCACCGCTGCGACTGAGGTGCTCGTGACGTGCTTCACGAATGTACCGTTGATAATGGTGTAATTACCGCAGCCGAGGGTGTGGAAGCTGCTGGTGGAGACCCACAAGGGGTCCCTGTCCCGCCAGTACCCCGAGACCTACTACGAGGACCTGCTCGCTCGCTGCATCATCAGACCGTCTGATGACACCTACTCGGAGTTCGTCGACCTCAAGACCAAAAAGCAGGTGCGCCCTTGTCCAACTTCTGCGTCACATTCGCAGCTTCTGGTCTCTCCTAACACGTTCCCTACGGATGAATGCTTCTAGTTTGGTTGTTCCATCAAGGGTCTCTCCTAACACGTTCCTTACGGATGAATGCTTCTAGTTTGGTTGTTCCGTCATGGGCATCGAATTCGGCTACACTTTCGCGTTTTGATTGGCGACACATACTTCCATCATTTTTGCTCGGTCTCTCTCTATGTGTTCCCTGTTTGTGTTCAGATGTGTTGCTCTGTGCTTAGATTAATGGTATCGAGATACTTAGGTGATTCAAGTATGAGGATTTTCTGTAACCGTCAGTAGAATGAGTGTTGGCGCACAGGCAAACCATCACGCAACACTGGTTGGTTGGTGCACCGGTGTCCCAATACGCAGGCAACGTGATAACCATAACACTCGGGTGAAGGTAGTTGTCATGCTGTGAGGTCACGGATCATTTGGGTGAACTCAATCGAGCCATATGCATAGTGCATTCTTGGGTCCGTTAAAGGGAGTTCATTGAGACATGACCTCGGTCTAATTTGTCGCCAGTACAAAAAATACTAAAAACTTGAAAAATCAACTGTGAATTTGTGCTAGTGAATTAGGGGTTAATGAAGTGCCCTTGTTGGTGGTCAAACCTTTGTAATGATGCCCAAAATTTTACGCTCAGCATGTTTCTTTGTGGAAAATGGTGCGTTTCGCTTCATTTGATTGGCACTCGTGTTCATGGTTATTTGATAGTGAAAGCAGTCGACGCCAAAGGGATTGTTAGCGCGTTTCCTGCGACACAGTTTTCCGGCAGTAAATTGACTTGCCGTTGGGACGCGTTGCCGGAAACAAATTAAAGATAATTTTAATGGATATATTCTAACTCTTCTCATTCGTAAGTTAAGTAGCATGTGGTCTGTTGGCTAACAGACCTCGCCATGTGAAGTCATGCACTCGGCCGCTGAAGACGATAATGTGCTTGTTTAACCCTTCAAGGACGAAATTATTTTGCCCTAAGACTACAATTAGCTTTGTAAGGAAAATTTGTTTCAGCTTTATATATTCGGGGTATAAGGGTACAACTGAACTTCGATCTTTGACCACCTCTCCAGTTGGGGAAAAACTCGCTCTACGAACAAAAACTGGTCAGAAATTTCTTTTCCGCTTACGTTTTTTTCGACTTACGATTTAAGTGGGCTCATATGTAGAAACGAATTTTCTAGCAAATTTGCTTTCGTTTGGCGAATTTGTTAGTGTAGACGTGTTTGCAAGTCGAAGTTTCTGTACACACTTTGGTGCTATCACCTCTAATCGAAAGGACCACCAAATCCCATAATATATTAATGCACAGTTGTTGCTTACTTGGTCCGTCTCTCTGTCATGCTCTTACGGATTTAGATACGAGAAAATTCCTGAGTCCGTATTCCTAAACTAATAGCGAGACTGTCAGATCAGGCAGTCCGTATCAGTGATACTGAATATAACATCATTTCATGTCAGAGTTACCATACGTGAGAGGGCATCTCAAGAATTTAACATCATTTATCCCGCCATTTTTGGCTGGGCGCTTTTACTAGCGTTGATCATTAAGTCCACTCAGCCACAAACGCACTGGTCACAGCTACGTGGAATCAATACCCCATAAAACTGCTTCTGACAGTGATGAATTTAATCTTTCTAATACAATGTTATTAGTACGTCTACTGAGATTCAGTGTTATGATCGCTAGGGGTGACCACCGCGGTAAATACTGAAAATCAGACAAATTTCATTCGTTATTCACTTCTTTGCCTAGTTGCGCTCGAGCGTCTCTCATTTGATTAAATTTAATGTATTTTTAAACCAATCAATATGTCGAGGCATAATAGTGCTAACAATAGTCACAACAATGTCTATGCTGAGGCACTTTGTAAATCAAAGACTTGAGAGTATTAATTGAAAGGTAAAATAGGTTCCCTGTCATTCAATATCACCAAACCGCTACCTTGGCGGCAATTGCATGCAGCGATAAACATGTCGACTTGGTTTGTCTACGTTTCCTCTATCGTCTCTGGTATGAAGTAGCCCTCCTTTCAATAATTTCTAATGAAATCTAAACTTTGTATGTAGTACAGGGCAAAATGCATAGGAAGCTCTGGAGGTGCATGGGTGCTGAGGCTTATCTTATTGAGCTAATGCCCGCGTGTGTGTAAGTTTTAAAGGGCACTAGACTACTCATGACCCGTTGGGTCAAATAAAATTTATCAAAATCAAACCGTACCCAGAAATATATCCTATGCAGTAAAGCCGGTATCCACAATACAGGATTAAACGAAGAGTATAAATTTCGAATATCTCAGAGCCATCAGACAAACGTGTGCACGGTTTCATGCAAGCAAACAAGCAACACGACCAGAGTTTTAGTATTTTAGTTTTATTATTTTACTATTAGTATTCTAGTATTAGTATTTTAGTATAAGTATTGTAGTATTAGTATTTTAGTATTAGTATTTTAGTAATAGTATTAGTATTTTAGTATTATAGATGATTTCGGCAGGTCGAGCTGGACCTGCTACGGACGCTGCCCAACAACCGCTTTTACGAGAATGACTACGCTGACAACATCATCAGGCTGCGGCGGGTGCTGCTCGCTTTTGCAGTGCACAATAAAGAGGTCTCCTACTGCCAGGTGATTGTCTTGGCGCCAGTTGTGTCCTGTTTTCTTAGTTCTCCTCTCCGGAATTTCAAGAATTGCTGGCTTCGCTGTGTCGATTTAAATGTTATTTTCCGTATAGATTGTTCTCCTTTCCGAATTAACAAGTAAGCGCTGGCTTTTCTCTCCTGAGTTGAACGTTTTTGTTAATTTCGATTGTTTTCTTTTCCCAATTTCAAAAGTAATTGTTGGTTTGATTTTAAAAAAATTTTCGTTTCAAGATCTCAATTTTCTGATTTTCTCAATGAGTAGTTTGTTCACTGAGAAAGTGTTAGCCATGGCTCAATTTCGTGTAGACGTAGCGAGCTGCTTGGCGATGTCACTCAGTGTTTTTCCTGCACCGTCATTCAAATTCTTGGCTGCCCCACGTACCAAATTCGGTTCACTCAGTATAACTACTTCAATGAGAGCTATGTTTTCGTCTGAAAAAAATGCACCCTTCCAACAAGAAATACTGTGGTGTGCTTCGGTGGAATGTAGCAGTTATGTGCCTCCGAGAAAAAATTTGCTTAACATGAAGGCATGTTGGTCGACTTGGAAGAGATTCGGGCGGTCAGGGGTTAATATGGAGTGTTGGTATCTGTGCTACAGGGCCTGAACCGCCTGGCTGCCATTGCCCTGCTGTTCCTGTCGGAGGTGGACGCGTTCTGGTGCCTGGTGTGCATCGTGGAGCGCCTCATGCCTGAGCAGTACTTCACAGCCCGCCTCCTCGGCCCCCAGATTGACCAGGTAAATGATAAATTACTAGCGGACCTGATGATCAATTACTTACAAATTACATCAGCGTGGAGGCAACTCTTACTGTCAATATCAACTTTTTTGCCGCTCCATCGATAAATGTTTTGCAAATTGTTTGAGAAACGTACATGGTTCGCCAAAATCATGTATAATTATAAAAATTCCGACGAAACATTTCGGCTAGATGTGTAGCCAGTGACCGGGTAACGCAATAACCATCCACTCACCCCATAGGTTGATCAGGTCCTTATAACGTGGGGAGGAAAATGTTACTGTGTAGCCAGTGACCGTGTAACACGCTAGCCGTCTAACACGCTAGCCGTCTAACACGCTAGCCGTCTAACACGCTAACCGTCTAACACGCTAACCGTCTAACACGCTAACCGTCTAACGTGTAGTCTAAACGGTCATATTGGCTATGAAGCTGCTAATCTTATGCAATATCCGATAATTAACCCTTGCAGAAAAGTTAGATTTTTAATTTTCAATTCGAGTTTTTGTTTCTCTTAGGCATCACAGACTCCATTTCAACAGACATCCCAGATTCTGTAGCATTTCATAAGGGATAGCCGAATGGGTGTAGGAGTCCTACTCCAGTGCGAACTGTAATTTTCTTTCTTTTTTCTCCGTTTGACTTGAGCTCAAGAAATGAACGGTTGTGTTTGACGAGATAATCTCCTGTGATCATTGGTCTTAAACTTTTACTATTTTTATAGCATTTGTATAAAAAGTGCGATCTACTCGTGTTGGTTGCGTGCAAAATGTAATTTTCCTTTCTTCTTTCTGAGCATTAGAAATGAACGATTGTTCAAAACGAGGTTACCTCCTTTCAAACTCGAATATCGTGTCTTATTTTCTCCTGCTTTCGTGTGCGTCAGCGCCTTCCGATCTTATTTTATCACGGTTTCGTGTGCGTCAGCGCCTTTCGATCTTATTTTATCACGGTTTCGTGTGCGTCAGCGAGTGCTGCTGGTTCTGATCGCTGAGAAGCTGCCGCAGCTGCACACCCACCTCAGCCAGCACCGCATCGACATCAGCATGATCACCTTCAACTGGTTCTTGTGCCTCTTCGTGGAAGAGGTGCCGCACGCCCTCTACCTCCACATCTGGGACAGCTTCCTGGTCGAAGGCTCCAAGGTGAGCCTTCTCTAACACTTTGCCGACAGAGTTATTTTTGCATCAAGGCTGTATGAAACACACATGAGACACTCGAGCTACAGTCTTGAGAATGTATGTATACAATGAGACTGCCATTATCTTTATGTAAAAGACTAATCACAGCCTTACGTATGTATGCAGTAAGACTGCAATTAGCTTTGTGTAAAAGGAAGGCTAGCTACAACCTTACGTATGTATGCAATAAAATTGCAATTAGCTTTGTGTAAAAGACTAATTACAGTCTTACGTATGTATGCAGTAAGACTGCAATTAGCTTCGTGTAAAAGGCTAGCTATAGCCTTATGCACATGTGCAATAAGACTGCATTTAGCTTTGAACGAATAGCGGCATTCTTGTGAAACTGGACCCCATGGTCCTGTCGGTCGACGAACGGCTAAGGCAAGTTTCTAATTTCTCTCAATTCTTCGGTTGAGATTTTCAGAGCGACATGGGCTAGACTGAGTCATGCTGGATGAATGTCGATAGTAAGCTTCCGCAAAGTATGTTTTAGTAATTTAACGTGCCTAAACATACCCAGGCTTTCTTGTCAGAGGCATCTGGTAGGCCATACGCAATAGGGTTAGGTTAGTTAGGTGTGTCTATCCTATGCTATGGGGACTGCCGTTCCCAGGAGGCACTGTTTGGTTACCTCAGCTATAGATAGTACTCCGGGACTTCTATCTTTCTAGCCCAATTTATTTATTTCCAATTGCAGGAATTTTGTACTGATTTTTCTTTACCTTTTCATCCTCTTTCTTCTTAACTTGATGTTTCTATGCGCAGGAAATCCCGCGTGGGAACACACCTGTACATTTCTAAGTCCATACTAAATCATCCCTTATTTTCTCTGTCTTTGGATCCCATTTCATGAGGATAGTGATCTTTAAACTAACTGTTAATCTAATCTAATCTATACACAGACTTTTTACCATTCATGTTCATTGAGCATCGAAATGGAAGACTGGTTCTCTCATCTACACTGACGATTGTTTTGATGCGTGCTACATGCAGTGAAGCATAATCACTGAAGTTCACTGTTGTTCAGTCCAAAAATTAGCCCATGTGATTTTCCAAGGTCGATACACTGAGATATTATGTTGTTTAATGAACAATTCCAAATGAGACAAGTTTCATCTATGAGTTACTTTGGCTACAGGACACGTTGAGCGTTGTGCTGGTAGCAATACACGTCGGACGTTGTGCTGGTAGCAATACACGTCGGACGTTGTGCTGGTAGCAATACACGTCGGGCGTTGTGCTGGTAACAATACACGTCGGACGTTGTGCTAGTAACAATATACGTCGGGCGTTGTGCTGGTAAGAATACACGTTGAGCGTGACGTCACAGCAGGCTGCTGTGCGCAGGTGCTGTTTCGGTTTGCCCTGGCGATGCTGAAACTGTGCGAGGAAGGCATCCTGGCGCGGACGGAGTTCATGGAGGTGTCCAACTACCTGCGCTCTGTGCCGCCCTCACTCGGCAACGTCACCAAGCTCAAGCAAGTTAGTCCGACTCTAACGCCTTCCCAAGTCTACTTGCACCAAAGGAAGCTGAGTTTGCTTAAACTCTTCCCCATCAGGTTTTATGCTGGAAGGGCCCAATTTCGAGACGGCGTTATTTACTCGGTGTGCAAGAGTACGCTCGGGAATGGTGAGTTTGTACCGAGATGAGATGGGTCATGATAGGACGGGTACGCTCGTGTCAAGGTTAATTTTGTTGTTTTAGTTGGAACGTTTGGCAAATTTTCTCTTACAAAGTTGAAAAGTTCACGTTGGTTTGAAACCGGTTAAGGCGTAATTGCCAGGGAAGAATTTCGAATGAAAATAATTTGCTCAAAGGATCAGAATTAACCACACTCAATGCGAATTGATTTTCAGATGGTGTAGATTGGTTTTCATGTGGTGTAGACCAGTTTTCATGTGGTGCAGACTGGTTTTCATGTATTACAGGTTAGTTTTCATGTAGTGCAGATTGATTTTCAGATGGTGGAGATAGGTTTTCATTCGGTGCACATTGATTTTTATTTAGTGCAGATCAGTTTTCATTTTTTGCAAATTGAATTACATTTTTTGCAAATAACTTGGAAAATGCCTAGTGACCATTAGTGGCATATTTAGCACAGGTGTTAGCGCGACACATTCGCATTTGCTGGCGATTGGTTGACAGAAGACCTAGCCACGCTGTAATGCAGACCTGAGACGCCAGTACAGCTGGGGAGGCATGCTGTGACGCAACTTTCCGTCTCAAACCTAACCTAACCCGAGTGTCTGCGCAGTCTCGCGTTGTCTGTACCCACCCTGTCGTGCACCTCGTGTCTGCCGCGCGTCCTGTGCCTCATTGACGAAGTTGCTGCCTCTTTGTTCAGAGTACACGAAGTTGACTGCCTCTTTGTTCAGAGTACACGAAGTTGCTGCCTCTTTGTTCAGAGTACACGAAGTTGCTGCCTCTTTGTTTAGAGTATATCCTCCTCAGCGTACTCTGATGATTGTCAATTCGAGATGCTTGCTATCCAATGGTTTTAATGCTGAAAGTTTCTCATTCAGTTCACTGCTTCCCAGTGTGGCTTTAAGAATTTTATATCGTTTCCTCTCATCAACGTATCATGGTCATAAATTACTCATAAAACGTGTGAAACTAGCGCAGATCGTTGTAAAAATAGTGCAGATCCCTTTAAAACTAGCGCAGATCGTTGTAAAAATAGCGCAGATCCCTTTAAAACTAGCGCAGATGTCTGTAAAACTAGCGCAGATCCCTGTAAAACTAGCGCAGATCCCTGTAAAACTACCGCAGATCCATGCAAAACAAGCGCAGATCCATGTAAACAGGTCCAGATCTATGTAAAACAAGCGCAGATCTATGTAAAACAAGCGCAGATCTATGTAAAACTAGCGCAGTTACATCTAAAACTAGCGCAGTTACGTGTAAAACTAGCGCAGTTACATGTAAAACTAGCGCAGTTACATGTTAAACTAGCTCAGTTAAATGTAAAACTGGAATTCCCGAGCAAGGAGGGTAATCGACGAACCCACCGCACACCTGAGCGAATTTCTGTCAGACAGGGTGCAGGTAAGTTGTAAGTTTTTAAATTACATATTACAATCAAAAGGTGCATGTAAGTTGTAAATTTGTAAATTATATGTTACCATCAGACAGGGTGTGTATGAAGTGTGNATTATAAATTTTAAGTTACACATTATAATCGGACAGGCAGTTGCAGGTGATTGCCTGATGTCAACTCATGTGTACGGCAGGCATGAAAGGATGAAGCTTTATCAAGGAGGACGCGAGAACAAATGGGTCAACCCTTAAGTGGGGCGCAGCCTCCTGTGTGAGAGGGATTTCACACGCGGCTCTTCCTGATATTAACTGATGTGCGTGTGTGTGTGTGTGTGCGGCGGGCGCTGAGGCGTTGATGTACATGAAACAGTACATGAAAATAAATACCTCAACTCGTGCTTGGGGGACTTTCTGATAATAACATGTTATGGCAGATACCAAAGAGTTAGACTAAATGGACAGAGGGGCAGGAGTGAGGGGCAGGAGT
>VOMN01097541.1:0-16893 GCA_014899125.1 Orchestia grillus | reverse complement strand
GAAAACTTCTAGCTTTATTATTTTTTAAAATAAACTAATTTGAAAATGGTTTCCTTTTTTCTGGGACACCCCGTATAATAAAACGCCGGGTGCCTCCTTAAATAAATAAATTTGTATATTTTTTCCAAGCGTAATTTCTGATATGTTGTTACAATGGGAATCTCATTGAACATAATAAATTTATGGAGAACTTTATGCACTTCGTTATATAATAATAACCCAACGTTGATTGCTTGCTTGGTTGGTTGGTCCTTCCGTCTGCCCGCTCGTCTGTCTGTCCGTCCGTCTTTGTATCACGCTCTTCAGGATTCAGAAAGAAGAAAATTCCTGGGTCCTTATTCCTAAACTAATAGCGAGACTGTCAGACAATGTAGTCCGTATCAGTCATACTGAAAATAGCATTGTTTCGTGTCAGAGTTACCGTAAATAAGAGGGCCTCTTAAGAAGTTAATGTCATTTGTCCCGCCATTTTTGGCGGGGGCGTCAACTAGTATACATATAAACAGTTCGTGAAATTTTTCTCTTTCTACACACATATTCAACTCGGAGTTCTACTACTGGAAAAGAATATATGTATACTCTGTACGCTACCCAACACGAAGTAGTTACTTTCAAACAATTCAAAACTAAGCAGCTGAAATAAAAACGGTACGCACATATGATATTTTCCGTTACAAAATAAATAAACTAAAATCCCGAAAACTTCCCAAGGGCTGCAATTGTGAAGCTGTGGCACGAGTTATTCACTTGTGTCAAACGGAAGAGTTATGCAAGCTGCGCCAGCACAAAGGAAACTAATTTAATACGAAATACTGCTACTTTGCGAAGTCGAAGCCGGGTGAAAAGACGAGAAAAAGAGTTCAGAATGTTTCACGATATTTAAAAAAATCATGAAGATAACTATTTTATTTAGCGCTAATAACCCTGCAGAGTCTTGCTTTTTTGTAACCTTTTTGTAAAAGGCACAAGTTGCTTCACACGCTAATTAACCAAACCATATTTTATCAAAGGATAAGACTCATAATTACACTCTCGTAAGACTTTACCATCTGGCAGTCATTCAAATCTGTAATGTGTATTTGAATGTACAGGGTGACACAAAACTTAATGGATCTAAAGATTCCAACATGTTCCATAGAACTGTGCTGCGAGAGCGGAACGCGTGAGAAGTACGCGTGGCTCATTTCAATTTCGTAGCCCATGAAGACGCTTTAAATACTCGAGCAGCTTTCGACGAGCGTTTTTCTGTGCCGCGTGTGAACATGCAGGCGATGATAAATAACTCTGCAGCAGCTGCTGGCCAACACAAGTCCCCTGTGAAGTGAGCTTAAGACATGAGTACACCTCACGAGTACACCTCACGAGTACACCTCACGAGTACACCGTACGAATACACCTCACGTAGGCCGCGCGGCAGGGCCAGGCCTCTCCGGTCACGCGGACAGCATCGACATTCATTTTACGCGACCCTGTTTTTGCGTTCACATCGCCCGCGACGGTACCTTGCGCTGAGCGGAAGTCCCTTCAAGCCTTGCTATTGGAGAGCATTTTCCTCTACTCTGATGTGTTCCATTGAGGGCTGATTTCCTGTAACCCGTGGTATTGAATTGGGGAGAAACTTATTGTTCCCTAATGTATTGTATGGTGGAATAATTTAAGGTAACCTAATTTATTGCATTGTGGAGCAAGTCACTGTAACCAAATTCAATAGTTGTGGAGCAATGGTGGAGCAATTGAGCGTAACCTTATTAAGTGTATTGTGGAGCAATTTCTCCCAAACTTCACATTCATGGCTCCACATGCCACCATTTGGACTTAAGTCTAAGAAGCTAGTCAGAAGCTCCGTCCAATTCTTTCGAGTCTGCACTGGCGTAACGTATGATTCACACATCTAAAACTATTTTATGTGTGGTCTCACTTGACAGACATCAATGATAAAATGATAGCGCGACGTTTATTGTACGTATCACCTATACGCATAATTTTTATTCTCTGTTAATGTGTTTTTGAGGCAAATAAATCTCACTAAGCTCGTTGAAAATATCCGTGACCGTCACATGGCCCACAAGACTCATAGGGCTTCAGTTTCAGCTGGACGATCTGCGTGTGTACAGATTAGCAGAGATGAACTTTCCAACATACAAGGCTACGAATGTGAATGATATATTCCACCTCGGTAAGACAAGCGCACTGTACATATACTTAGTTGATCACGTCCACGTTGGGGACGGACGAAGTGAGAGCAGCTGTCCTAAACACGGTCTTGTCAATGTACTCCTTTGTGGGAGAGTAAATCAGGGACTTCCTCGCGTACTTAACATTCACTGGGAAAATAATATTCTGGGAAAAAAGCGTGACATGAAAGAGAAAAGCATGTCGTATACGTTGATATTTGACTTGTAACACAAGGAGAGATATCAATATTGTCCACCACTGGATGACCACTACTAGTCCATCACTGGCATGAACACCACTTGTTCACCACTGGATGACCACCACTAGTCCATCACTGGCATGATCACCACTAGTCCACCACAAGATGACCCCCACTAGTCCATCACTGGCATGACCACCAATTGTCCACCACTGGATGACCACTACTTGTCCATCACTGGCATGATCACCACTAGTCCACCACTGGATGACCACCAATTGTCCATCACTAGATGACCCCCACTAGTCCATCACTGGCATGATCACCACTTGCAGAGCAATGGCACGCCCAACGTGACGTCAACGTCTGAAATTTTCATCAGATTGCCCGCATCGCGTGGACACCAAATTAAGAAATGTAGCGTCAGCACGAAGGTAATCAGTGCAGTGAGATGATATTCCCACATTAAAAGTCTGTTGACTTACGAGCACCGTACACATGACTGCCAGGCAATGGAATGCTTCCTCTCTAGCAGGAAATCCCCTATCACGGAAATCCTGGTGCCGCTTGTAACATGCGTCAGACTGAAATACGGATTACAGCTTTTACTATCCATATTTCTAGGTCGTATGCGTCTGTGAAGGGTCCAAACGTTGAGGTTAAAGTCACTAAGTTGCAACGATACGTTCGTGACAGGTAAATTAGAGTGCTTTCGGTGATATTTTTTCCATTATTGATGGAATAAGTTAGCTTTCAAGGGAGAATGAATCAAGCGTGAGGACTTGATAGCCACAATTTCTCCATTTATCGTGCTGACTCAGTCAGAGTGTCTTCTGCCTCCAAGTATTCGAACTATACTCGTATGAGCTCTTGATGCAAGAGCATAAATTTCGTATATCTGTTACGAAAAAATATGTGTACGTCATATCCCGAAGATTGCCAGTGCTCTGATACCTCTGGGTAAAAATGAAAATACCATAGTCTGGCGTGCAAATGATTTCACCACTTCTTCAGCAAGGATGAGTCAACTCATCTGACTCATATAATATTTCACAGCTTTGCGTGAGGAAGTTCGCCGACTTTTCAATTTGAGTATAAAAGCTTGAAATGAGTTTATTCGTTCTGCCTTAACCTCTCCCTGTACAAACCGACCATTTCCGACTGTACTCGCACGTCTCGACAAAGCTGCAAAAATCCTCTGAATAGACCAAGTGTACGTCGAACACCTGCCGGGCAAGGGATAAAACTGGCATATATACCACGGAATTGCGGTTGTGTTTTCGCTTACGTGCGTTTACGGCTACATGTGATCACTCTAGCATGCGTTTACGGCTACATGTGATCACGAAAGGGGCTAAATCCTATCTACACGCCGCCACTGAACACAACCTACCTTGCACGATCGCGTCGTTCTGCGTCCGGCATGCCTGAGAAGTTTTTGGAATCAAGTGATGGGAAACTCTTAAATTTCCTGTGCGAAACTCTTAAGCTTCTGTTCACTTGTGGAGCCTTCTCCCCACGCTCATGCAGTGGATATTGGCAGCAGTTTTGGCAAGTATTGCGACCAAGCTTGAACTCGTGCGAGAAAAGCAAACGAAAGTCTTCTCTTTTTATGTTCAAAAATACGCGCGTATTCGCTTTAATATTACTTCCGTGAGAAAATGGGCAAAAATTTGTTAAAGAACATATATCAATCATTGAGTATGTTGAAGTGTGCCTGTTATACGATAAAATACGATGATAAAATCAAATTTCCATGCAAAATTCTTAAAACGACCATCATTGCCTCCCATGATGAATCCTTAGCATCCCTTTTTTTAACAGATTATAAAATATACTCGTACGTCACAGTCTTAAGAGCAACTTATCTAGTGTATAATTTTAGAGTATTTTGCCGAAATTAATTAGAGACGTATCAGAGAAAATAACTAGGAGCTTAAACCATAAATTCTTCCTCTTACCTTCAGGTGCATGAGACGTACACGCACGTGGCCTATTTGTGCACTCAGCGTTGCTATCTGCGGAGATGCCTCCTAATTTTGCGCTTCAGATCTTCGTTGATGGCGGCACACCGAGTCTGCACGAAGGAGAAACGCAAAAGCAATATTAGAATAACATGATTCATAAACAGCTCAGTGACGCTCATTTTTGTAAAAAAGTAATTGCTAATGCAAAACAGAGTACGTATTCTGTCAATTTAAACAGAGCTCAGCTCTTATTTGTGTTAGCATTGATGATAGATTTAGGCAGGAGCACACATAAAATGCATAACTCTGAGCGTCAGAGGATCATTTGCGACCAAAACCTAAAGGACCAATCAAAATTCAAAAGTTTCAAAGTGCATCATTCTTGTATCCGCTTCGCTTGGAAAAGGAAGCTTAACCCTCTCATCCCTCACACGTCGGTAGTTATAGCGCAGGGAAAACTCAACAATGTACTTCTGTACGCCAACTGTATTCATTTCATAAAGTTTCTGTCATTGCATCTATTAAGCGACTTATCATGGGTTTTCCTTAAGTAGAGGATTTTTCATGCAGGTCATTTACATTTTAAGGTGACATCACGCCAATTTTTGACTTGATGAACCCCCACACAAATGAACTCTTATCCCGTCACACATTTTCAGGTTCGTCTTTTTTTGACACTCCCTGAATAGAGCAAATGCGCCACTAGATTCCATTCCTCAGTGTCCACACCCAAATGATACTGCTTCTAAAACCCAACGAGAAATTTCGTACTCTTTTGACATGAGCCTTGAATTTCAGATTTGAGTGAATCTTGAGGAAGCGAGCTTGGGGTTATTCTGAATAACCATTTAGCCATGAATTTTATGTGAATTCCTTCATCTTTTCCGAAGCTGAATGCATAAAATTGACCAAGTCTTTTTCGTACAAAGCTGAAATTTGAAATTCAAGAATTCGTTCGTTTCGACTGACATCAAGGGCCACACTCCTACACTGTAGGTCGTATACTTAATCCTTCCGCTGCGCGGGACTGATGCGATCACTCCCAAATAATACACGTGCTTTCTCGATAGCTGAGTCCCTCAGTCACAAGTCACTTGCAAGCGTTTTCGATGAAACCGCTTGTTTGTGAGCGTTTTAGCCCTAAATTTTTCTCTTAACCAGTGAAAAACATCATAGTAACACTTGAATAATTGTTCATCTTTTAAACATGCCGTACCTGTATTTTGCAATAGAGCTCATCAAGGTATGCAACCGAGAAAGGTGATTAAAATTAATCTACGGAGTTTCCTGGTACAATATCCCGGGGATGGAATTGTTTCCTTGGGTAGATAAGATTAAATTCGGCGTGCCTGAAAAATGCGGCACATCAGTGTGGCGTGGGACGAAGTGCCGGAACTAATTCCAAGGCTCGAACTGTAGCACCCTGTATCACGAGCATGTACAATATAGCATCACGAGTAAAGCACAGCAATTCTGCCGCAGTCATTCAGTGTAGCAATTCTTCAGCAAACATTTCAAATTATGTCTGTCACTATCCGTGCCAGATTTTATTTCTCGCCGCAAAGAAATCTTTTCTGTGCTTGTTTGAATAAATGAAGGTTTGATTAAGAAAAGCACGAATGGATCATCTGTCACAGGTTGTTTTCGCTTAACATTCATTACCAGATGTTGAAATTCGAATTTAAGCACTTTCAGATAAAGTTGAAGTAATGCAAGAGTTTAATTTACGAGTGACTTAGGACTCACACCAGCCGTAAAGGGTTAACCCCAGTGTAACTATTTCGTCGCCCGGTCGATTTTCAACTATCTCGAGGCGATATCTGAACTAAAGTGGCGAAAATTTTGAACAATTATAGGTAATTACAGATACCACGGCAAAAAAACAAAGAGTTGGACGAGAGGAATACTGCTAATTTTTTCCGAGAGCACCAATTCACTGATGCGTTGAGTAGAATAATCTCAACAGATACTTCCATGCTCTACAGGAGTCTTTCTCAACCAGCGGTGCAAGATTGCATCCAAGGGGTGCTAGAAGTATATAAAATAAATGTGCGGATACTGAAGTGAAATAGCACCTACTGTTGCTAAAATTTGGTCAAATTCACCTCTTTCACTTCCGAGGGCGCCAAATTAGATTTTCAGGAAGCGTGAGAAGCATATTTAAAATATTCACATACTGAAGCAAAAAACACTGCATTTTATTGATTAAATTTGGCATAAATTCATATTTCCTATCCTAGTAGGTTTAAGATTAAATATCAGGGAGGTGCGAGGGGTCCATAAAACACGTATTCAGATACTGAACTGCAATATTTCTTTTAGTTGGTGAAATTTGATTGAAGTAAGATTAGCCTTCCAGGGGCTTTCCTTAGCCTTCCAGGCGAACGAGACAGCAGAATTGTCCCGGTGGGTGCCGGCGCAAAATAATGCAGGGAACGACTCGACTAAATGCACAACACTGGTCACCCTGGAGGAAGTATAGGAAGTTGCGTTCACATTTTTCGAGTCGTTGGTGTCCAGGCACGGTGAAATGAAGGCTTATAACAGCTACTGCGGAAGTGGACGTCCACTAAAATGAAGCCTCGTTCTATACAAGCCGCTCGCTCTCGTGCCACGCACGCTGGCGTTGGCGTCACGTAATGGAGGTGTGTGGTGTTGTGTGCTCTAATGGTGCGTGTGTGTTTTGTGTTGTGCAATGCAGTTTTTATACATTGTGGTTTTTTTAGACTATCTAAGAAAGGTCGCGTTTTCGCAATATTGGGAAATTCTTTAATATATTTTATGCTAGGACACTCAGAATTTTTTTCCCAGGAAAATTTAGACGAACATATTCTCGCTCGAACAACGCTCAACAACTTTGCTCTCTAGACCGTTGATTTTTTTAGCACTGGTGAACATGTACGAGTTACGAAGAGTAAATTTATTGGCCTCATGAGGGTTTGAGGACCCAATAGATTTCCCGAGAAGGATGGTCAGAGAAATATGCCTAAGCATTTGTGTGAGTGTGTTTTAAAACCAAAATTGAACATTAATTTGAGAGGAGGAAGAGTTCTTTCAAGCATGAGAGCCGTACGATTGGTAGATTTGGATCTTCATTTGGGACATTAGGGCAAAATCAATGCGGACGGAGCCTTCTGTGGAACCTGTTTCAGTGACGGTATTGGAGGAGCTTTGGACTAGGGTGGAGCTTGTGTAGCGAGGGTACCTCAAGGGGCCTTCGAGGCAGAGCGATAGGGAGCTTGAATTGATCGAGCATCACGGAGGGGTGTTAAAGTGAGGGCTGAAGCCCAGGGTTGGGTGTTCACTGAGCTCTAGTGTGGTGAGAGGGGCAAGTGATTTCTTGGACTTGAACTCCGTCCGTGAAGGAATAACGGATTGTACTTGTGCATAACGTATGGGCTTTACACCATTATTTTTTATCGTTCATTTAAGTTTAAAGATCCTCGATGTGACCTCGTTTTCTACTATAAGTCCGGATTGATCTTGCCACCTGTTTAAACTGTCTCTCAAACTATTCGGGATAGTTTTCGAAGCTTTTTCTTAATAATATTTTACTTTTTATGATTTTCCTGCTCTGCCTACATTCATTTTGTAGGTTTTTGCATGGGTTGTGAAATGGCACATTAAAAAATGCTAGCTACTAACTGAAGCTCATTATGAAAGATAAAATAGCGTCCAGAGTAGTCCCGGCATTTAGGGATACTCGGGACACTTACAAAAAAGGTTTGAAACTCAAGCTTTAAAATTATTTTTTGACTTAGAGAACTTTCTTTGACCCAGTAAGTGTCATAGCGTTGGATGAAATCGATCATCAAATCAATGAACTAGTTTTCCAGCCTCTTATATTTTTTAAATTGCAGATAATTGAGGACCACGTGTAGTGTTGAAATTTTATTTTCTGATTGGTAGAAGTGTGTCGGATGCGACTGATACGTTGTCTAGAGCTTATAACAAATGTATGAGTCGTAATCACGGTTGAAATGCGGCGAAACTTCGATTCTGCCTGCCAAAAACACGAGTCTCCTATCTCTTTGTTGTGGACAACTGCGCGCTCCTGCCAAACGACCATTCCATAGCCAACACCACGTGACCACCCATCAGATTCATCGAGCGTTGCACGGAACTCGCCTGTGGAAATTACATTTCTGAACTTGACTATGCTATTCTTCGCCCTTTCAACTTTTTGGCTCAGTGTGGCCAGGATATTGTGGTTCCTGCACTTTGTGGCTTCACCAACATTTGGCGCACCAGCCGCTTCAGAAATGTTCTTGCTGATTTTTAAAGTTTCTAACCTCATTTTATGAACATTCCTTGCAGATAACTTACGTAAATGCACTTTTTTTGGGGTCTCTCTGTAAGTTTTTACCAGAAAACACAAATGATTTGGTAGTACGGTGATCACGATGTAACTTTTTTGATATTTCTAGGGCTAACTTACCAGTTTGAGGCATGCAAAAAAACTTACGTGATCCTCTTCAGTAAGAATATTTTTTTGCCCATTTTTAGAAGGTACAGTGATTTTGCATAATCTAACGGAACAGTTGAAGCACAGAAATTTCTCGAATGTTAATGAACATAACAATTGAGAGCACAATCATTTCACTGAACATACATTGTCGTTAGAATGAATTATTCTTTATACGAAAAAATGTAATATTGCACAAAACCTGATAATACCATATTTATTTCAGGGCTTTATTTAATAAAATATAGTTGCATAATCAAGCAGAACGTACCGTATATTAGACATGTAGCGTTATTTAGAGTGCGAGGGCACATTCAGGTGAGGACAGAGGTGCTGCAAAGAAGGGTAGTCAGCTGACACTCTGAGATCGGCCGCTAGTGCGGCAGAACTATCGCGTCTCAGTCCTACCGGTCCTTTCCTGTGTCCCCATCAATGTGTCCCTTGGTGCATGATTTCCAAGCCGTCGTCTCATTGACCCCTTCGCTACAGAACTTTTTTTTCATCCTTCATATGTAATTTTTTGCTTCTGAGGGACCATGTTATACGTTCGAAAAGTCATCAGGAAAGTGCAGAAAATAGATAAGAAGCCAAGCATAAAAATAATTTGGAATAAATTATCCCATTGGAATTTGACAACGGGACAATTCATATATAATAATGGTTTACAATTTTGAAAGGTTTTTTGCAATCGTCGAGTGAGAATTACAAGTTATAAGGAGGTCCCGGGTTCGATAACCCAAGGCGGTGTTCGTCCCTTGAGAAAGGAATAATAAAACACGCTCTGCCTAAAGGGGCGGCACATCAGTGTGGCCTGGGATGGGGTGCCCGAACTAATCCCAAAATTTCCAAGAATATAAACTGCGTGCGCTGCTCGCACGCACCAACACAGCCACATTCGCGAAATTCTCGCCCGCTCGCAGAAAAAAGAACTCGTGCGCTGCCGAAGAAACTTTTTCCCCCCCGCGAAATGCCAAGCACGCAGCGCCCGTGCGGCTTCCTCGGTGTGCGGCAGACTTTGCGACGCACGCGGCAAGCTTTAATTAATCTCCTCGCTGAACTTTGCCTCTGCCTCACCACGGAAAAAACTTTTGAAACCGTAATGAAACTGTGCTACGAGTAAAAACGAATGCCAAGTTTTAAGGCGTCGACTTGGTGAGGGGCCGAAGACTTGTAAATTACGGAAGTTGGAGATATTTTAGTCAGCCTCCGTTTTGTGTAGTTGCGATGTTGGGCGCATAGATAAAATGGACCCCAATGTACCGATTTTATCATACTTCTCTAATTGGATGCAGAAATTTATTCTGTATCACACCATTTGATCGATGAATGCTCTGGGTATGTTCGAATTATTTCTTTGGTGCTTAATTTTTTGGATTTTCTTGAAGCATTTCTGAAACCATATTATTATTTTTTTGAGTTCTAGCACTTTTTTTCTCCCACTTCTTTCCTCGTTCAAATTGAGCAGAGTTCCTTCTTCATTGAATTTGCGCACAATACGATGCAATGTTAATTTAGTTTGAGACGCTTTTCCACGAAAAGATTCAGAAAATTGCTAGCACACTTGTTGGTAGCTTTTTGTTTGATTTTAGTTCTTAACAAAAAAAAATTCGCTGCTCCTTCCTTAGTTGCATCTTGAAGGGATTGGATAAAGCTAAAATGAAAACATTTCCAAACAGATTACAACAAATAGTATCTATTATCATATCTATAGTTACTCTCAAAATTTATTTTTCATTATGAATTATAGTCCTCGGATTCCGGACAAAATCTATTTCGACTCGTCACCGCATTCAGATTTTCCAAATGAGATGTTATTTTAATTTGCAAAACTTCTGAAATGGTGTGATACAGAATGAATATCTGCATTCAATGAGACCAAGTATGATGAAATCGGTACATTGTCCATTTTATTAGCACTTACAAGAAAGGTGCACATTTTATTGGAGACGCCTTGTGCAGTCGTGTAGCACAGTCGTCCCTCGCATTGAATGCTAGATCGGCTCCAGCAAACAACCAGTCTACCATTTTATTTCTTTTCTTTGAAACGCTCTATTAACATTTTATAACACCAACATCTTCCGAGCTATTTGATGCTCCCTATAGTTAACACCTCTCTATAGTCGACTCTGCACTGGTCGACTATACTGTAGAGTGGTTATTGGCTGGAACCGACCAGGCGCCGCTCTGTGCGTGGGACGAGTGTTCAGTCAACTCAACAACCATTAACAGAATTAACTTCAAAGCTCATGATGTTTTTAAATTAACCACCAGCGATCGATAAGAAGGAATAATATATTCACTAAAAGTCGAGCACGAAAATTTCTACAACTAATCACTTCTCCTAGTCAATGCGTGAAAACAGTTGTTTTGACAGGACGTTGCAATCAGATCGTTCTGCTATCAATAGGATTTCAAAGTCAGTTGTTGAATTGGAAGTCCTAACTCTAAGAATATCGTTTGAATTAGGGACAAGATAAACGGGATTTGATGTTTTCGAATCTAAGCTGAACTTGCTTCTGCAGCCTTATAACTATTGCCTCTTCACCCATATTTTAAGTCTTCCTAAATAAATTATTTCAACTCTTTGCCCTCAAATCTTCCCAGTGATAGTTTAGTCTCAACCTTTGCCCTCAAGTCTTCCCAGTGGTAATCTCAACCTTTGCCCTCAAGTCTTTCCAGTGATAGTCTCAAACTTTGCCCTCAAGTCTTCCCAGTGATAGTCTCAACCTTTGCCCTCATGTCTTCCCAGTACCTTCTCAACTTCTCACGAAGAACTCGAGATCAAATATATTCGCATTGATTCGGAATTTAGCGAGGTGCATTAAGGCAAATCTAGAAATGCGCAAACAAATGATTCACTCATATTCCAACAGTCATTTCTAGGTAAGCAAAGGATTTGTAACTTTGCTACGAAAGGACGTTCTTTGTAAGGGGGAAACTCAGCTTACGTCCATCGCACCCTAGTATCGAAAAAATGACCAGCAAAATCTAAGCACAACTCTCCCATTTCCCTGCATGAAGCGGTCCGTAGAGCGCAGTAAAGTATACATACTCAAGTCTATCATCGGATGGTCTACCTTCTGGCATTGCGCCAGAGCTCGTAACAATAATCCGGACGCCATCGCATCCATATCTCAATTGTTTCATCACCATCAGCATTGTGGGCTCCAGTAATAACCAACTTCCGCGTGTCCGCATCCCGAATCTCCCCGAAAATTGTGCCATGAATAATTCTTAAGGGGAAATTTGTACGAGACAAGCACACTCTCACTATCACGCGTCCTTGAGAGGTTCTCTTCAGTTATGCGCTTGCCCGCGCGTTGTTTCCGGAGCGAAGACAGGGGGTAGTTAGTGGGACAGACTCGGCGAGATTTAGTGCTACTTCTCGCCCTACCCAAACTGCCCAAACGCAAGATAATTCTTCAGAAATAGCGTGCGTGCAATACAAAAAAGTAGCCGTCACGACTTGAGCGTTTCCGATGCCGGGAAGGAATGTTTTCCAGAGCTTGCAAAACGGCCGCTAAATCGAGTGGCAAGTGAACGTTCTGATGCATGTACGTGGAGATGGATGCCAGGCAGGGTCGAAACAGGACATTCTAACAGAGGACATGCTAACAAGACCCTAATATGACAATAATAGGACACTAACAGGACACTAACAGGACACTAACAGGAAACTAACAGGACACTAACAGGACACTAACAGGACACTAACAGGACACTAACAGGGCACTAACAGGACACTAACAGGAAACCAACAGGACACTAACAGGACACTAACAGGACACTAACAGGACCCTCTAACAGGACACTAACAGGACACTTACAGAACTGAAAAGGACGCTCTAACAGGAGGCCCGAACTCTGCCCAGCGTTCACTCGCGAAAAGATGGTACAGGAACACCTGCGTAGGGAATATTACCAATTAGACAGAGCCTGCTTTCCTTGCAAGCAAAACAGCTCCCGTGTGCTGGTAGTCTGAGGTCAACACACTCCTTCCAAAGGATACCATTCAAAAGGGCGCCTGGCAAGTGTCTCATAACATTGCAACGTTGAGGGATGTCCACATGATCTTTTTGTTTTAGCCTACCATTTCAATGATGAATCTAAAAGAATCTCTGAAAATTGAAAATATGAAAATTTAATCTTTTGCTCAAAATAAGGATTGCTTCTCCTGATGATAAGGCGTCACCGTGAGTAAAACCGTTCCTTTCGTTCATGCCTCGTGACACCTGCTTAATTTGTGCTGTGTCAGCAGTAACGTATTAATGCTTTAGGAATAAAATCTTCCCTCTGATGGAAGATAAAAATTTACCATAGTGCAGGACCAGTACCTTGTTAGAGCCGTGTAACAGCCTCGTTACAGCTGTGGTGTTACAGAACAAGTCTCACAATACAAATCTCTACTAAAGTACTGTAGCAAGACAAATGTGGGCAGCAACATCTCAGGAGAAAAACAAGTATGTAAAAATTAGAACTTTCGAGCGACATAATACTCGTCTTCAGTGTGTGGACAATTTCCACGCTTTCCTTCACCACGTTATACTCATACTGAAGATGAGAGACGCGGCGCTCAAAAGCTCTAATTTTAACATACACCCATTTCTCTTGAGATGTTTTTGCCCCGCCCTCCTAATGCAATATGTTATGTAGAAAACGCATCACAGTTTACAATTTAGAACCTGTACCATTCATGATCAGGGAACTGATACTCACTCCATTTTTATTCTGAGAATTTGTACTAAGGGAACTTATACTCAACGAACTTATCATCAGGGAAATTACACTCTGGTAATTGTACTTAAGGATTTATTATAAAGGAAATTAATTCATGGGGAATTTATACGGGGGAATTTTTCATTCGACAATCACTCTCCATAATTTTCGCCCGGGGATCGCGCTTTAGAACTTACGAGCAAATTATGTCAGTAAGGCAACCAAACTTTAGTGATTTGAACTTTTCTTGAAGAAACCGCAACTTCTTTATTCTACAACCTACGTGCGAATATTTTACGTAGATCGTAGCTCGCTTCCTTCCATTCAAAATGGTCATTTCAATTTTTTCTTTATATTTAAACACGTTCTATGCGTGACGGAGTCGCGGTAACAAATGTGGCGGTGTCGAGGTAACAAATGTGGCGGTATCGAGGTAACAAATGTGGCGGTGTCTGTCAAGGTCACAAATGTGACGGTGTCGAGGTAACAAATGTGGCGGTGTCGAGGTAACAAATGTGGCAGTGTCGAGGTAACAAATGCGGTGGTGTCGAGGTAACAAATGTGGTGGTGTCGAGGTAACAAATGTGACGATGTCGAGGTAACAAATGTGACGGGTTCGAGGTAACAAATTTGGCGGTGTCGAGGTAACAAATGTGACGGTGTCGAGGTAACAAATGTGACGATGTCGAGGTAATAATTATGGCAGTGACGAGCTAGGTACCAAAAGAATATCCCACACAGGCAGAATGAGAAGTACGGAGCCAGCAGTAGTGCCAATACGCTTCACCAGAGCACCTTTATAATGCAGGCCTCGACTCGAGTTTTTTAGACCCCACTTAGTGTGACTTAGTGGTGAAATGCACGGCAAATTCCATCTATTGTACGTGGTAGATTGAGGGAACATTTCAGAAGCGTATGGAAAAGCAGGGCACTGATGGCACGGTGGGATGCAAGCCGACCGCGCTCCTGCCCCTCCTCAGGGATGTGGAAGTGAAGTTCTGGCGACAACGTATTCAGTCACACATATTGCATCACCACACAACACAGAGTCGCACACATCACCACACAACACACAGTCACACACATCACATCACCATACAACACACAGTCACACACATCACTACACAACACACAGTCACACACATCACCACACAACACACAGTCACACACATCACATCACCACACAACACACAGTCACACACATCACCACACAACACACAGTCACACACATCACCACACAACACAGAGTCACACCCATCACATCACCACACATCACATCACTACACAACACGCAAGCGTTCCATAACAACAAGACAGCCGCATTTAATTCAGATGTATACCTAGCCCAGCATCAGAGAGGCTCTGAGGTGAATTATGGAAAAGCCTTCAATTGGCAGAGGGTAAAGCTGTACAGTGCTGCACCCTGGCTCCAGCAGCCGTCCAGTCGTGAAGTTGATTTCCTTTACTTAATTTGCTGAGGTTAATTTCCGGTTAATTTACTTCGCTTAATTTACTGTGGGGATGTTCCTCTACTTCGCTTAATTTACTGTGAGGATGTTACTTTACTTTGCCTAATTTACTGTGGGGATGTTTCTTTACTTCGCTTGATTTACTGTGGGGATGTTTCTTTACTTCGCTTGATTTACTGTGGGGATGTTACTTTACTTCGCCTAATTTACTGTGGGGATATTACCTTACGTCGCCTAATTTACTGTGGTGACGTTCTAATTTACTTCATACACTTATTTGTGTACACGGCCCAACTCTTTTTAGCAAAAAATCAACCTCAGTAAATTTTTCTCGTGAATCGAGATGCAAGCTTTCAAGAAATATAAAAAAAATTTTGGAGTAAAGTTGGTTTTTAAAACCGATTTCACAATCCAAGGATGTGGAGAGTCCCTTGGACAGTAACAACCTTTATTGGCGCACTTCGAAATGTGCACTAAACGTGCATAAAGCAGTCCTTATGAATTACTATTGAAGATTTTATCGCGCCATGTACATAACACGACCGCTGCTCAGCCATTTAAAAATGTCAAAAAAATTCCAATGTATTCAAAGAGCCTTTCAACAAAAATAATTCCAACATGCTAATACATGTTTCAATGAATCAACACAAAAAGGATGGATGGATCGAAATTACCCATTTTGAGTTGCCAAATCGCTTTAATCAGCTAAAATAAAGCTGATTCTGAAGCGGTAAAAATGTTTTATTTCCGTTCTAATATACTGACTCAGCGAGAAAACGTCCAATATTTAACGATATAACCATTTTTTAATTTCATCCGGGCCGTTTGGACGGATGGATCAGAAAGAACCATCCGTCCTTCTAGTGTTGATAAGCATTAATTAACTATGGCCGGAAGTTGTTGTTCATTGGCGGAGGAAATGAGTATGAACAGAACAGCGCAGCTACGCAGGGGCGTGCGTCAACACACGTGATGAACGTCTCTAATACAGAAATAAATAGAAATTTTGGTTGAGACCAGAAAATACATTTGCTGCTAATTTTCACGTTATTTTTTCAGTTTTATTTGCACAAGATTTAGCGGATGGAGCGATGTTGAAAATTAAATTTGCGATGGTAGGTATTTTTAATTTTTTTAATTAACACCATCTGAAATTAAATTTTAACCACGATCCAGTTCAAAATCTAGGATAAGTCATTCGAAAAAATCAGCAAGAAAATGATCAATGAAAAGCATGGTTTGGACTTCAAGAAACTTGTATAAAAGAAGGACTTCTGCCAACCCAGACAGAACTGTACATACATACATACATACAGAGGCACAAGGCCACATTCAATGCCAAATGGGACACCGGCGATACAACCGGACGCTCAGAACCGTTATGTTTTCCGGCTCGACAGGAAAAATTAAGTCACTTCGTAAGCAATCATGAAAACAGGATGCGCCGACACCCGCACGTGCATCACAAATATCCGGAAAGCAGTGAGTAGAAAGATAAAAAGGAAACATCGTTTTTTTTCTGAAATCAGAAGTTACACGCGTGATATGGCAATAATCAGGTTTCAATCACAAATTTATTGCAGTGCTAAAATCGAATATACAAATCGCATTGAAACTTCACTATGTGATTGATGATTTGCTGGCTGATCACTCACTGTCTTGTGATGACAATCGTTGAAGATTGAAATATTGTACAAATTAACTGAAAGCTTTCTCATGCTTAATGAAATCGAAATTACAGTGAAAAGAGAGACCATGAAATAAAAATGTGAAGTTGAAAAATAAATAAGGTTATGCTTCTGTACAAAATTACTCTGTGACCCCTAGAGTCCATGTTGGTGGCATCAGGCTCATGCACGAATAAGATGTATGATTATATAATATAATATGATATAGTATAAT
>VOMN01097535.1:0-11291 GCA_014899125.1 Orchestia grillus | reverse complement strand
GTTTTAACGCGACTTCCACACGTAATATTTAGATCGTAGTCGTGCAAATCCCAATTAGAAGTTCCATTGAGACTCCCATGCTTTAATTTGAAGGCTGTAATTTTACTAATTGGAAAACCGAATGTTCTATACATTGTATGCGACTGATTTCAAAACAAACGAATTTTCTTTCTTTTTTCTTTTTACCACTTCTTCAAAGCTCCTCCTACCGCAACGAAATTCTTCGACATTCCTTCTCTAACGGCTTAACATTTTCTGAAACAATGCGATAACTCGATTGTCGCCCACACAACTTCACGCTGCACCTGTTGTTTTGAGGCTCATGGCCTATAAATCGCCCTCGAGTGTTCGAGAAGGCTTATCTCCCACACCTCCATCGTACAGGATATTAGAATTTCAACCGTTGGTGCTCCGCGTCGTCATATTTGGTCTGACAATAATGCTAGGCACTTTTGACTATATTGTTTCGCAAGAACATGTTCATTATGTATTTTTGTCCTTTTCTTCTTTTCGTGGAGGTCTGGCAAAGTCTTTTCCATCAATATTATTTCGAATTATAGCATTTCTAAAATTAACATTATTTAGAATTATAATGGTTCCAAATTGTGTATTATTTTCCTTTATCGTCACACATGCGGCTTCGCCGGGTTAAAAAAAATTGAGCTGCACAGCAGATCAATTTTTTGTATAGTTTGATTCAATTTTATTGGATTTAATACTATGATTTCGTTTAATTTTAAGGGAGGATTCAATTTTATGGTTTTATTTAATACGCTTTTCAAGTATTTCACATTACTTCATTTCCAAACGTCAGTACCTGTAATTGAATGCTCTAACTCTAATGTAGATATCACGTCACTTAGATTAAGATGCTTTGCAACGTCAGTACCTGTGAGTGAATTTCCTTAAATTCTGGATGACGCGATTTTGGCTGAAGATGCGTCATCCAGCGCCAGTGCACGGCACTTAAATTCGATAAAATTGATGAAAACTATATGTCCGATGACGAAACTTGAATAATCAATATATATACTACTTGGAGTCATTTCCTAGGTTTTCATTGCATTTTACAGAATGTCCAGCCTTAATATCTCCTACGAAAACTTTTTCTATCAATAATACTTTCTTAATTACTTCTGTATAACCAAGTGAACAGAAAGCTTAAACAAGCGGAAATGTCATCCGTGCAGGTCAAATTGTTTCCACCTTAAAATATCTCCTAACCTTAGCCAGTGTTGGAAATTGACAGAAAGTTCGAGTTAGCATAAATATTTTTCAACACAGGTCTGTTTCTTCCCATTTAGAATATCATTCCAGTTCTACAGTATTGTATATTGATAAGCTCAGTTGAGTGTTGATGCTTCAATACTGAGCTTCATTTTTTTCCTTCCTCTACATTATTCCAGCGTTAATTCCACTAACGAGCTCAATCGAGCATGAAAATCCTTCTACTCATGTTTCATTTCCAGATGATAACATTCTCGAAGTATTGCAGTCTCCAATTTTATCAGAAAGCTTAACCAAGCATTGATGTCTTAATACTGATTTAACAGATAAATTTTAGCGACTCTCATAGCATTGCGTTTAGACAGACAGCTCTTTCTAGCATGAAGGCCAGCAATTCTTGTTTATTGCTCCGAGTTTCAGCGACTTTTCCTTCTCAGCGTATTAATTGTCGTGGATGTTCCCTCTATTAAATTTAGGTCCGCTTATCATGTCATTGCAGTATAAAACTTTGTTCCCTCCTTATGACCAATGGTGTAAAGGAGTTTATTACATGGATATTATTCTGATCACTATTGATTAACTATTCAGCGTCCCTGACACTACCATAGCAAGAATACAATTATACTTGATAATAATGAATAACTACATCAATATATTACTATATATAATTTCAATATTGCCTGCGTGTACGCCTACTGAAGAAATTATAACTAGCTACCATCACGTTAACATATAAAAAATATATTGTTCTATCAGTGGAATAATTGCATATCATCAGTGCAATAATTCGATGTATAAAACTAATAACACTTTTTTCTTTATCGAGGCATCGATAGTGTTGCGTCCGTCACGTCAATCTTAGTGAGGACAAATTCATGTTTAAATAATTAAATTTATCCGTTGCTTTTCTACTTAGTTGAGATCTATGTATGAGGTAAGCTAAGAAGTTATTTGTTTAACATTTCAGTTGCTCTCACTCTACGGTGTTCTTTGCCACCACCTATTGTTCACCTAGTCCATGCTCTGAGATTGTTTCTCCTGGTCTCATATTTCTTAACTTTAGAGGTGACTTAAATGCTCTCGCATCCTCTTCCAGCTTTTGCACGTTTTCTTAACTTGTGCTATCACCGATGCCAGGATAAGGATCACCTCTCGAGTGTGTGACTTTAAGACGACTCATGCATACCACTTCTTCACGATCTGAATTCAACTCTCTCACAGCTGCGAGTTAGTTCTTTCAATGGTTCGAAAAGGCCCCAACCAATGTGTTGGCCAGCTGTTCCTAGTCGATCATTTTCCTGTAGGATTGTGAAGTAGTACAATATCTCCCACTTGAACTTCGTTGTTTTTCACTCTTCACTCTCTTAATTGAGAGCTGCTCTGTCGTGCGCTGTATTTGATTTTTTTCATAATTTTGTATGCTCGATGTAATCGCAGACCCACTTCTACCATAATTCTCTCTAAGGGAATAATCAATTCTCAATGGCTTTAGTCAGTCTACAATGCGTCACGCCCTGAAATAAGAAGTAAGGAATTTCTTCGATAACACCTTGAGATTTGGTGTTTAAGAAGATAACGTTTCGTTCCATGATGTTTGATCATTGCATGCAAGATGAGAGAGCACTGTTTAACGTTCTTATTTTGTCTTTCCGTTGCCCTATTTGCTCCTGCATGATAAGCGGTAGTAGTGTGTCAAGCAAAGTTTAATTTTTCGAAAGGTGTTCTGAAAAGGATCGATGTGAATTCCGAACCTCGGTCTGATTTGAGGCTTTTGATTGGTCCGTACGCTGTCACATGGTTTGTGAGAGCTCTAGTGACTTCTTCAGTTGCCTTGCTGCTGAGTAGTAGGAGTAGTAGTAGTAGTAGTAGTAGTAGTAGTTAAAGCAGCGCTTCAGAAACTCAGACTATCTCGCACCGAAAGAGAAGGGACCACTTAGTATGGACTTAGGAGAACGGGGAGTCTATGTACAAATTATGTTCCCACACAAGATCCCCTGCGCATAGAAACAGCAAGTTAAGAAGGAAGAGGAAGAAAAGACAAATAAGAAATAGCGAAGAAGGAATGAAAAAGGAAAGAAGCAAAGTGGGCACGATAGACAGAAGTCCAGAAGGCCTATCTAAAGCTGAGGTAGGCCTTGCTGCTGAGTGGGAATGCTGCCCCGCACCTGATAAAATGATCAACTACAGTTAATATATACTCGTGCCCTTCATTTCATGGTGGCCTTTCGATCTAATTTGTTCCTACTCTCTTAAATGGCTTATCAATGATGTCAAAATCTCCCATTCTATACCTGAGGCCAGTCCACACATAAGACGTCCCCTGAATGGGTTCAGTCCACACAGAATACGTTCCCTGAATGGGTCCAGTCCACACAGAACACGTCCCCTGAATGGGTCCAGTTCACACAGAACACGTCCCCTGAATGGGTCCAGTCCACACAGAACACGTCCCCTCGGAGTAATGGAGACTTTAGACAACCTCATTAGTAGCCAATGCCTGGCTTAACACGTGTCCTACGCCGATGATATTATTCAAGGAGTAAAATGACCCACCTCTGGGTCACAACACACGAAACGTGTTACAGGACTTCTGCTCACGGGATCAAAGCGCAAGAAAATTGTCCGCCGCCCTGCTAATCTTATCTCAGCGTTCAGCATCGAGGGCGGTCTGATGATCGTCTTGATGGGCGAACACGACGGTCGATAGCGGGTGGGGGATAGAAGTGGTTGGTGAAAGCCTTGGTGACGGGGGCCCTTGGTGACGGGGCTCTGGGCAATGACTGTGTGGTGGAAAGATCTTACGAGATCACCGATACATATACGGGCCCCTCTCCGTTACGTGTGCTTTTGCTACCATACAACAGTCGTTTGTTCTATCAATCGCAAACCAGTTTAGCATCACGTAACTGTCAGCTCACACCATCAATCACACCCTAGTTTAGCACCATCCTAGTTTAACTTTTTCGTTGATAACAACCTTCAGGCGGCGATATCTGCTCTTGGTCGGTCAAGATTATACATAATTTAGATGCTCCAGCGTGAAAGTTGAAATGGGACCTAGCAGTTGGTTTCAACCATGATCCATCCAGCAACACCTCACCTGTTGGCTACGGTGACCACCATGTAGAGCTCAGGACAGCTGATGTTGAACAAGCGCACCTCTTCTTTGACGCTATCCGTGGGGGGCGGCATGTAAACTTGGTCCGCTAAAAGGAAGCCGGACCGCTCTGCGCTTTCCAGAAATTCCGGACCTATTATGGCCGCTTCGTCCTGAAATAAGGTAATCATACGGCTGATATAAGGTAATACGCTGTAAATAAGGTAATCATACGGCTGATATAAGATAATACGCTGTAAATAAGGTAATCATACGGCTGATATAAAGTAATACGCTGTAAATAAGGTAATCTTACGCCTGATATATGGTAATACGCTGTAAATAAGGTAATCATACGGCTGATATAAGGTAATACGCTGTAAATATGGTAATCGTACGCCTGATATAAGGTAATACGCCGTAAATAAGGTAATCATACGCCTGATATAAGGTAATACGCCGTAAATATGGTAATCATACGCCTGATATGAGGTAATATGCTGTAAATAAGGTAATATGCTGTAAATAAGGTAATATGCTGTAAATAAGGTAATCATACGCCTGATATAAGGTAATACGCTGTAAATAAGGTAATCATACGCCTGATATAAGGTAATACGTTGTAAATAAGGTAATCAGACGCCTGATGTAAGGAAATACGCTGTAAATAAAGTAATCATACGCTTGATTTAAGGTAATACGCTATAAATAAGGTAATCGAACGCCCATACTCATCTTTGCCTCACACGGCATTAAGGTGAGGATTACGGGTATGTGTGTATCGTGCTAAACTTTAATATTAGAACAACAACATTCAATTCTGTCGCTCGGAGTGTTGCGTTTGTTAAATGAGTAATATTTTCTCATGCAACCTTTTTGTTCACGTGTGTTTGTATTTCATTAACACAAATGGATAATTTTCCCTCTCTTCACATGCATGAAGAGACTGGCGTGTTGCAAAGTTCAACCGAGCGAATAGTAAATGTGTGAGAGACGCCAGTTGATGTCTTCACACATTGTATGTACATGGGAGCAAAATAGAAAATGTACTATTCGTGACTACTTTCAACATGTTATTGTGGACACAAATATCAATAGTTTTGAGCGTAATTGGTCCAAATTGAGTCGAAAAAAGAATTCTGTTTGGGAACTTCAGTGTTGCCTTCCAGCCCTTGCGTTTCTGGTGAGGTGCTGCATGTTTCAAAACACTCGGTAAAAGATAAAAATATGTCTTACCCATGAGAGCTATTACAGATGGGCTTCGTTGAGACTGCAAGTGATAGAATCAAATCGTAATATAATGTTGTTTACTAGTTATATTTAAGAGAAAAAATATTTAAATATGGTGTTGGTTTTATTCCAAAATTTTGCAAGACATCAACCTTCGTCAACGATTTCCATCTACCTATCTGTTTTTAAATGCATCTTTAATCATCTTTTTTCTTCTATTTTTGTTTTTTTTCGATAGAAGAGTTCGCGTCATTCTAAAATGGATCTCCAGTAAGCTGGATTTGCTCCTGAAATTATTATCTCATCTACTATTCTATGGAAAAGGTAAAAGTCACATGGAGCAAAGGGCTGCTCGGCACTACTCACGTCATTCAAGTCATCCCAGGTGCTGCTGGTGGAGAGCAAGTTGCTGACGACGCATGCCACCTCCTGGGTGTAGTCAAAAGCAATCTGAACTCTCTGCTCGCTGTCACTGAGTTCCTCAAGCTGCGACTTTTCGAGCAACTCCAGCGCTATGAGCTCCTCAGACAGCGCTGAGAGGTCATTCAGCGTCAGCGTTTTGTTAACGACGTTTTCGTTTATTTCTTGCGCGATCTCGGCGCCCGTAAAACTCCCATTCTCGATCTTTGGAGCAGAATTAACACGATTTAAATTAAATTGAATTTTAGCATTGAAATGTTTCGTGTGTCGTTGTCTGAATAACGACAATGGTCTATTGGGAAGTACACAAAATGTTGATTAGTTAAGAGTGCTGTTTAACTTACCTCACGCCGCTGATTTCACACGAAGGAAATGGGAGGAATATTGTCGGCCCAAGACTCCGCTTATGAAGTAAAGTAGTAAGTCTTGCAAAAGAGTATTTGTTACCCTGTGTCTTGGATCGTATCAATCATTTAAAGCAATCGGATCAATCATTCTGTGCTGTTCGCAAACATTTTTTTTCGGATTCAATACGGAGTTCTACAGTCATGCTAATGTACGAAAAGAAAAAAAGAGAACCATTCCAACTCTAGTCGATAATTCCGGTCCCAGTTGCTGGCCCTACCGTATACTTTCAAATACCCAAACTACATTGAAGAAATTGAAGCCCGATTCCTTAATCGGCATTAGGAAAATTCAAGATCAAATAAACGAACGATTGACCAAGACCACATTATAAAGCCGTATTCTCGAGGCGATCTTTGAGTGAGAAGCACAGGACGAAAAGCGAGTAGCAGCTCTGGAGCTTCACTCACCATCTCGTGCACGTCTCCAATCCAGGCCAAGGTGCACGTGTTGCTCGCCGTGACGAGGGCGAGCGTGCGCTCATCGCAGGTGACGGTGATGTTGCCGACGTAATCTGCATAGCAAGCAATGACTGCTTCGTCGCCGGGGCAGACGGTGATGTACTCGTCAGGAGAGGCCAACTTGGTGGAGCAAGGAACGGTCCCCCTCGAGTGCTTCTTGTTGCCGTGCTGATCGCCGCCGTGCTGACTCTTACCGTGCTGAGTGTTACTGTGTTTAGTGCTACCGTGCTGATGGTTGCCGTGGTGGTTGTTGCTGTGCTGAGTATTGAGGTGCTGATTGTTTTTGAGCACATGATTCTCGCACCGATTGCTGCGGTGTTGATTACAGTCCTGATTATTGCCATGCTGATGGTTACCGTGCTGACCGTTTTTGAGTTGAGTGTTTCTGTGTCGAGTGCTGCCGCGCTGATGCAAGACGTCGAGAGTCGTCGAGTTGTCGCACTTGGGGCTCAGAAGGCAGCACTCTGAGTGGCGGTCAAAAAACATCAAGCGATAAAAATGTCGCACAATAAACGCCTGAAGGAACAGCGGAAATGAAATAACTCTAAGCTTGTTTTATTTAAAAACTCCTCAACATTTCGACTCCAAAACGACGAAGCTGTGGGGTGTCAGTGGGATGGATTTGAAATATAAATTTTTACGTTTTTTATGGCAAATTCACAAAGAAGAGCAAAATTGAAAAGAGTATTTGAGATGATACCTGAGGAGCAGTTTACAAACACAAGTTAACATGTGCTATCGACCACCACTACCTGGCTAAATAATTGCGTGCCACGATCTGGTACTCTTCCTTACTTGAAGGTGGTACTGGTGCAGTGCTGAACGGCCCTGGAGTGGTACCCAGGAGGTGCGGCGTTGTAACTGGATTCCATGGTGCAGTGGGAGTGCTGGCGGTGGTAGTGGGAGTGGTAGTGGGAGTGCTAGTGGTAGTAGTGGGAGTGCTAGTGGTAGTTGTGATGGGAACATCTGGTTCTATTTCTTGGCATAAAATGTAGAGATCATTACTGACGTGAGCACACAGAGCGCCGTAGCTGTACAGCGTCCAGAAATGGTACGTGCTATAGTAAGATGTACTTCCATCATCGTTTGAAACTGAAAAGGAATTTAATTGCCCAATGACAAATGTATAGGTTATCGCTCGTACGCCATTTGAACCTATGCTGGAATACAATATAGACTTGGGCGCAATGCACCGAAGTCTTATCAACGATTGAATAAAATAAACAAAGAAAAAATACACTAGATATCATATCTATATTGAAACAAAGTTAAAGGCAAAAATTGAAGAGCTTTGACACATCAGGGTGCATCAAAATGATGTTTATGATGGTTCAAAATGTGAAAAAAATAAATAAAATGGCCAAAAGCGTTTGAAACCTGAAACAATGCTATTTTATAAATACACTTAGAAAATAAAAATACGTTCAATCATTACTTTACTTCGCTTTTATTGAACCAACGAATGCACTAGTTCATTTTACCGCACGCTGATTTTTGACAGAATTCGCTGAATTCTTTTAAAAAGATCCAATATGAAAAGAAAACGATGCAGTTGATACCACACGTTCATAGCAGCACAGGTTGCACTACAGAACAGGAAGAGTTTCGTTAATACACTTCAAACTAGACACCTTGAGTTCGTTACTAGACACCTTCGTTAATACACATCAAACCAGTCACCTTGAGTGCAGTGCAGCTCGCGGTTGCCCTCCAGAAAGACCATGTAGGACCCCTCAACGATTGGCTCTGACGGACCGAACATTTGGTCTTCGAAGAACGATGACACTGCGATCGGAATGCTGGCGTCGATTTTCCTGTCACCCAAGGTGTAGCCGGCCCATATCCCTGTGGGTTACAGCACGCATGGGCATTTATACATGCGAGTGTGTGTGTAAAATGTATCTTAAGAAAGCGTGTTAATAGACATAGAATTCGTGTAATTATTTTGGCAGGATTTTGTTAGGTTGTAGTTGATGATAGAGAGTAAAGAAAATAAAACTTATTCCAACAGAATTAATATGCAATGTAACATATTCGTTTTTAAATGCCTTATAATTAGGGAATGAGAACCTAAGTGAAAGTGAGGAATGTGGGGTATTAGCTTCTTTCCCAGGGGAAGCACTTCCTAAAAACCGCTAGCACCGCCGTGAGTAGAACCTGGGCCCTCCTCAATTGAAGTGGAGCATGATACCTAGTGCGTCTCAGAGTCCAAAGGCTCATAAGGCAAAGGAGTTGAAGGATTTTCAGGCTTTGATTGCGTTATTTCAGATGGGGCGAGGATTCCCTTGAAGCTTGAAAACGAATAAAAGCTTCAAATAAAACGAATTACGTAACTTTGGCATCAACTCTATGGAATAATTGTTTTAGGTTTTACAAAGGCGCACGCCTCTGACATTCTGTGGTAGCAGACAGAAGAACGAAATATACCAGCCCCTGTTTCCTGACTGACGTATTGATGAAACTGGAGGTGGCAGGTGCCTCTACGTAGCATGGCGTATGTAAGTAGAGGTAACAGGTACGGCTACGTAACATTGCATGCGTAAATAGAGTTAACAGGTATCTCTATGTAACATGACACATGTAAGAGGAGGTCACATGTACATCTATTTAACACGACAGATGTAACTAGAGATAACAGGTACCTTTACGTTACGTAACAAATACGTAATTACAGGTTAAACGTACCTTTATGTAACATTTATTACACGTAATTAGAGGTTATATGCACCTCTATTTAACGTGATGTATGTAACTAGAGGTAACGCGGACTTTTATGTAACATGGCAGATGTAAGAAGACGCCAACAGTATCGTGGGGCTGATACCGTTTGGAAAAGCACGAACTACCAGTACAACAATTTTAGAGGTGCTCAGGTTGGCACTCTACATAAACAGTGAAATACACTGTACACACATCAGTATGGTACACGGTACGCATATTAGTGTGCACTCTGTGTACACACGGTGTATACGGATCAGCATGTACACACATCAGTATGCACACGCTGTGCATATAACATGCACACACTGTGAAGCCATCAACGTGGTCACGCGGTAAGCAAATCAGCAAGCACATACTGTACACACATCAGCATACAAATACTATATACCCATCAGCGTACAAACACTGTGCACCCATCAGCATACAAACACTGTGCATCCATTAGCATACAAGCACTATGCACCCATCAGCATACAAACACTGTACACACATCAGTATACAAACACTGTACACACATCAACATACAAACACTGTGCATCCATCAGCATACAAACACTGTGCATCCATCAGCATACAAACACTGTGCATCCATCAGTATACAAACACTGTGCATCCATCAGCATACAAACACTGTTCACATATGAACATGCACATATGACTCCGTGTGAGAGGCTCGTCAGGAACCTAATTTCTGGAGGGCATCTCGAGGCGACAGCGGCGGCGCTCCTGGTGAGGGTCCTTTGACGCGCCCGGCCGTCAGGATGGGGTACTTCACCAGGCTGCCTGAAAACGGAGTAAAAACCCGCCTGGTGTGAGGTACACGAGAGAGACACACTTGAAACCAGCGATAATGTCGACCTTATTTTAAAGTTGTTTGAAGTAGGGGATACTCAGTACAGTACCTCACTGAAAACGAGCGTTTTAATTAACGTCAACATGATGTAGGGGGAGAGGGGGAATAGGTGGTTACGAGGCTTCCTTTCTTTAGCGTGGTAATCAAGATCGTCATTTACGTAAGGAAAACGAACAGAAACTACGCATCTCATCTGCAATGGGGTAATTGAGATTAATTACATAAAGAGTTAGATTAATTTCTTGAAGATAAGATTAGTTAAAATACTTCCTTCCTGAAGTGTGGTATTGAGTTCAGATGGCCAGTTACAGTACTTCGTCTCGAAAAAGTGGCATTGAATTAAAATGGCCAGTTACAATACTTCCATCCTGAAAAGTGGTATTGAATTAAGATCTTCAGTTACAATACTCCCTTTCTGGAGTGTGACATTGAGTTACAATGGTCAGTTATAATACTTCATTCCTGAAGTATGGCGTTGAATTAACCCTTTCATGAATGACTCCGAGAGGGCTGGAGATGCATTCACACGACAGTGACCGTGTGAATGCAACAACTACAGTCACGAGATATCTCGGAACAATTCGTTAAGGGTTTAAGTTGGTCTCTCACAATACTCCATTTCTGACATGCTGCATTGAATTAATATGGTTCGTCACAATACTTCCTCTCAGGTAAGTTTTCACACAGGCCGAAATTTCCTCCCTACTCTCAACCCACTGAAAATTTTTCGCCGACGTATCTAAAATTATCTATAATTTTACCCACACGGGTATTTTCCAACGTAATTGGTAAATTGATAAGTTAACATGTTGGCTCCGAAGTGGGTCATATATGGTACACGCTATCATCTAACCTAACCTACTGTAACCAAAGCACT
>VOMN01097533.1:0-19367 GCA_014899125.1 Orchestia grillus | reverse complement strand
CGGTCGATCACCCAACGGTATCAGTCAACTTGATTCCAAACTTCATATCGGAAAGCGTAAGGTAAATTCACATCTTATAGCAATAATTCTGAATTATTTCGCTAATCCACGCGTTCACTAAAACCTTTCGATCGAAGTTTACGGAAAATGTATGGTAAATTAGAAATCTTTTTTAAAATTATGCATTTGGTTCATATTACCGTCAATTGGTGAATGAATAGTTTGCATGCACAACGTTGGTTTTTGACTCCAATTCGGAGTTAATTCTTCATCACGATATTTTCGTTTAAGCAATAGTTTCATTTTCATAGATCGGATGATGAAACTATATCTTCGTAGCGCATCTAAGTAAATATAATAAATCTCTTGGAGTGTTCTTCACGCTTAGTTTAGTCGACAGCCACACCTCATTTCACCACATGTGGCGAGTCGAAATAAGGAGACCTCAACGCACGTCAAGTACCGATCTACCAAGCCGCTGGGCGCCGCTGGGTATCCAACACTATTGTGAAGCACTTCCAACGTTTATTTATGAAAATGTAAGCTTGGTCAATGATTCGAATTAGACATTGTATGTCGAATTCTAGTATCCTTTATACAGCATAGAAAAAACTCTGAACACGGCTCTAGGTATGAGTAGGGCCAAAATTTTCAGTGCGGTTTTTGAATGCTGCAATAATTCCCCGATTCAACGACTGAATCAGACGAGTAGTAAAGGATTGGTCCACGGATCATCAGAGGATAATTTCTCATATGGAATGGCTTCCGCTGTCTCCTGATTAAAATTCTACCGAAAATTTGAAGGACCTTCTGCAGAGGGAGCTGAGAGCCTCAACAACTCGCCTCTTAGGAAAATCTAGCATTTATGCTCGTGCTATGGGCAAATATTTGTTTAGATTGTTGGCAAAACCTTGTAGAATTTGGGCCTAACGTAAAGCTGGAACCAATATAAGTGTTCCAATAAACTATTAATTAAGATCGATTTTCGTTGTATTGCATTTCTCCAGGGCGTGACAAATACTTCGACCGAGACCCGGCATTGTCATTGAATCCAAACTTATTGTTTCGAGTTTCACTTGCCTTCTGCGAAATTTCTTTCATTAACCGAGCTATGCGCCCAGGGATACCACTATATATTTAACATATTTCGAATTCAGCAAAGTGTTGGGCAACAAAAAGTAGAAAATTGTTACATTATCAATCCGGGAAATTACGTCATTTGATTACACCGCATTAGCACGAGGTAAATGTTAAGATCAAAGGAATATGTTCAAAAGAATATGCACAAAGAAACGAAAAATCACAAAATTTGTGTGGATACCGAAATCGACATTTTGCTAGAGCGCATAATTAAAGAAGTGGTTTTCGCTGTGTTGAGCGTATTACGAAGTTTCATAATTCTATGTATGTAAATCGCATTTTACCCAGTATCGTGAAATATGCACACTCGCTGACGACTTATTTCTCATGCATACGTTTATTGTTTCCCCCTCGGCAATTCGTTACCATAAATAATAGCGGCCGTCCGACTAACTTTCGAAAAATGATAACTCAGCATGGAAATGAAACTAAACAAAAAACTGAATACAAATAAAACATGACTTCGCATTCAAAGGTTCGAAAACGCATGCTTTAGGTGGACACCCTGTAAATGGTAGCGCGTTCACCGTGACGGCTCACAGCGACAGCAGACGTTTCGTCATACGTGCGTCCCATATTGAGTTGCTTTTGTAATTCGAAAAATAGTTTCCATAGCATTCATCCCTGAAAGATACGTTCCTACGCGGGTTCGCTTGAACTTCGAGTAAAATCGAATTACTAGAAAATCCCTATTCCGTTTTTTGCTCATTGATACCGAAGAACCAAGTGCAGTCTAGTCAGAGCATCCACTCTAGGCTGAAATTAGTACAAGAGAAATTAATCATTTTCGGAATTCGAAACATGCCCGAAATGGCGTCATGGAAGCATATTCCAGCGAACTTCTCTTCATGGTCGGCTCTTAGCTCACAGAAAAAAGGGATACAAGAAAATTTAATGGTAGATTTAACATATTCATTTTTTTGACTCGGGTGAATAATTTTCACCGTTTAAAAATGATTAACTCAGTCTCGTGAGAACGAATTCATGATTATTTGTACGAACAAATTTCAATGATGTATCACCTACTGATACAGGAACCTGCTTTGTAAACACCTGCTCGATCTTGTTGACCTCTTCCTCTCACTTGAGATAATCGAGAGTCCCTCCAGCTGCTTTGGTTGCTTCTGATATAAAAGGGTCATCACTACCATGCTTATCGTAGAGGCATCCTTGCGTATTTCTTGAAGTTTCTCAAGTGTATCCAATAAATGACATATTACCTTTTGCTCGAACAACGGTACATCGCAGAGACACTGACTCAAAATTCTGGAATAAACTAATCCCTTCTAAGAAACAAATAACCTTAAAGAATATGGTATATTTTTCTAGCTCTAGGCGTGAGAACGACTTCTGAATGTCAGTTATCTCCAGATGCCGTACTATGGGGCACTTCTGACCAATACTGTACAAACACTTGTTTGAGTTCCAATTTGGGTCGACAATAGTGAGGTGTGAGAGTTTGTGACATTGAGATACAACGTTTCCTGAAAACTCTGATGTTACCCCGACACACTTCATCTTCCTGATGAACGAGTTCTTCTCTTGGATGGCCTCTGCGTACTCTTCGTATTCGTGCTCGTGAAAATGTTCCAAGTTGACGTTTATCCAGAGGGTCTTGTGGTCTCCTATCCTTTTGACCTTGTCGCTCGTTTTCTGGATGTTCATAAGATCTGTTGTGGATAACTTGGAGAAGGTCTCAAGAAGAACGTCTTCCGGCAAGAGTTGAAGGAAATTGCTAGCTAAGTTCCGTTGTCCTCCAGGCTCTTCAGAAGACGCAGAGAAATTGAGTGAACTAGGATGCATCTGGAACAGAAATAATTGTTAGTGGAGACAGAAAAAATGGAAGAAAGATACGACCGTGTACTTTGGGATGAACTTGGCTCAACATTTTCATTGATCTTTTTTGGTTTCGCTAAAAACAACAAACAGAAATTAAGTGTGCAAAACACATTGAAACCTCAGCCGTTATTTTTAGAATGCTAGCTTATCACTTAAAATAATCATAATCGTGACGATACAATTTTTCTTGAATTCGTACAAGTTCACCGCGTGTTAAAGCTCACTGGAAGCTGCTGATCGTATGGACTGAATCTACAGAAATGCAACGTTTCGATGTTCTTAAATCATCGCGGAACGATACACAAAAAATTTCATTCACACGCAACAGCAAATGCACTGTAGCCAAATTCAAGATTCGTAAAGTCTTACGAGAAATTCTAACGCAGAAGAAATTTTAGTGGCATTCAGCAAAATATAAAAAGTACTATAGCTCTGAATTCGAGACCAGTCGTATAATTATACGAGTGTTACGCACAAGTCGCAATGTAGGATGTGGAATACCCTAATTAAAAATTGTGCCCGACATCTCTATGGATCACGGCAGTAAGGCCTACAAAAGGCCAGATTGAAGCAGAATTTCAAGGGAAGGTTGAACGTTCCCTGTGACTACGCAAACACACGGCAGACAAAACACACGCGGCCTCCATTGTCTACATAGAATATCACGGCGCAGAGTCGCCGCAGGGCAGCGCCGCCAGGCCTGAGCAGGAGTCCTCGATGCAGTACCACGTGAGCAGGGCCTCTGCGGTCCATAGGCCACACAAATGAGGCCTGCCCCAAATTGTTGCATAGGGTGGTTAAATTTGAAGGGCCGATGTTGATTTTGAATAAAACACAAATTAGGTTCATAAAATAAGCCTGAATAACTTTAACGCGTTGCTCGATTGTGTATCTTACCATGGTTTAAATTGAATTAGTCTGAAATGGAGAAATGTCAAATTAAATGCAGTAAAAAAATTAACGTTTAGGTGTGGTTCACATTCATAATCGGCCTTTACAATTTAACCACCCTTTATGTGACCGATTTCAGAATAAACCATTTTTCTTTCTTTCTTTTGGAGAACACGTTCAGTCCTTGGTCGTAGTATGTTGCTCAGCACATGGATGAGGAGTTGGCACGAGGAACGAATGCTAGATTCGTGTGCAGGACGAGCACGAATTTGAATATAATAACATCATACATATGTACATAAATCAATGACATCGAAGATCCGTAAAACGCTTCAACTCCGATTAATGGAGTAGATTGGTAGAAGTGATTGAATAACACACCATGGAGACGTGCAGAATAATCGGGTATGTATGGATAAACGATACTGTATCAACATGAAATGAGGTAAAACGAGAGCGAAGAGAAGGCCATTTTGTACGAATACTAGCGAACGGAAAATCTACGCACAAGGTGTGTTTCCCCACAGGATCCCCTGCGCATTGAAACAGCAAGTTAAGAATAAAGAGGAAGGAAAGACGAGAGAAATAACGAAGATGTAAAATTTAAAAAGAGGCAAAATGGGTCAAAGACAAGTCCCGGACCATCCATAGCTGAGGACACCTAACAGTGTCTCCCTGGGGACGCCAGTCCCAATGGCATATGATAGACAAACCTAACAAACTTTACGCGCTCAAAATTTTCGAAAATACACTCGAGCGTATCGAAAATATCCTCGAGCGTATTAAAAACACACTCGAGCGTTTCGAAAATACACTGGAGCGTTTCGAAAATACACTGGAGCGTTTNATTTGCGAACATGCACTCGAAATTTGCGAACATGCACTCGAAATTCTCGAAAATACACTCGAAATTCTCGAAAATACAATCAAAATTCTCGAAAATACACTCAAAATTCTCGAAAATACACTCTACATTTTCGTAAGTAGACAAAACTTTCGAGCACTTATAAAAATCAACTGGAATGAAGTAGTGTGGAGGCCATAAGCTGGTGTGAATTCGATTAATTATTTTGGACGAGTGTACTTCCGAGATGTTCCCGACCCTTAATACGTTGACTCTGAAGTGGGTCATATATGGTACACGCGATCATCTAACCTAATAAAACCAAAGCACTATCATGTATCAATACGAATTTTCGAGGTTTCTTCAAATTTGTGTTCTTCAATCGAATAAGCTAGTTCTGATTAGAAAGAAAATTAATAGAGTAACCAAATTTGTGAAACCAAAATCCCTCATTTTTAAATTCACAGTAGAGATATTTGTCGGCATGTAATTTTACCTGTGTGGAGAATCGGAGTCAACGTGTTGAATACCAGACGTGACGCAGACATGAGAGCTGAAACAGCGATTTTTCTTTATATTTTACCAAAAAGCAGCAACCATGATACGAGATCCATCCAGTGACGTACACATGGCTGGCACTCTGACATGGCGACCTACGCTCACCATTACATATTAAGTTAAGATAGGGAATCTACCTCTAACCACATTGTGCACAAACATTTAAAATGTAAAAATACTCGTGGTGTTAATACAGGAAATATTTGTTCACTCACATTCTCCTGGAAGCGTGTAACCTTTTTCGTTAAAGTGAAACGACACGCAACGTAATTTAATACTTAGTTAGGATACGGCTTCCAACGACAGACTAAAAAAAACTGGTGGTCGTCCAACGGCCGAGTTAGATGTGATGCTACATGTGGTAGTGCCAAACGACGCAATATGATTAACCTATAAATTTTCATTGAACCAAATAAATATTTGTTTATTTTCTATCCTAAGTTTTAAGTATTTATGAACCTAATAACAAATTGATTAACTAAATCTACTTGAACGTTCCTCAATGTTTTCACATTATTCAATAAGTATTTAATATCCAATGTAATTTGTCGATATGAGTAGGAAGAAATCTGAGTGAAACTCAGAATACGATACAACTTTTTGAGCGATAGCACAAAAAATCAAATCAACCTAGAGGTGTTGATAGGAATAGTTTAGTCGGAGGACGAAAGTTCGTTTGTTGAATAACATTCACGTTCGATAGAACTTGAGAACTTTAAGAGCAAAGTGAAGGGCAGATAGGAGACTACCTGGGTTCCATGGTGTAGTGGTTAGCGTGATGGCCTCACAGCCAAAAGGACCAGGGTTCGAGCCTCGGCTCAGGTGAGGCTTTTCACGTGAATGCGGAGTACTTCCCTTGGAAAAGGAAGCTTAAACCACACATTCATCACATCCCCCACCACGCCAGTAGTTGTAAGGCATTGAAAACCCAACGGTAAAACGTGTTGGAATTAATAAAGATTCTTCAAGTTTTGAGATAAGGACGCAGTGGATGTAAGGAACAAATACAGGATTGATCAATAAAGAGTTGAAGAGCACGAGTTATCTGTGAATTTTACAGATTATAATATGTTTTACTGAAATATGGGCTTATAGATATTTATGAATACGAACCAATGAATAATTATAATTGGGTTACTAAACCGGCGAAATAAAAAAACTACGTTGAAAGGGTGGTGAGTAAGTTCATGAGTGGGTGGGACTTGGATTATCGGTAGAGTTGGTCGTAATTCCTATGCATAATTCAACCAGTGTCAACAGAGGTTGAAAATTGCAAAGGCCTTCCATAGAAATCTCACCCACAGCAGACTCTTCATCATCCAGAACAGCAAGATGTGATTCCAGAATGTGATGAAAACTGATGTGATTCCACAAGATGTGATTCAAGAATATGAAGATAAGTGATGTGATTCCACAAGATGTGATTTCAGCATATGAAGAAGAATGATGTGATTCCACAAGATGTGATTCCAGAATATGAAGAAGAATGATGTGATTCCTCAAGATGTGATTCAAGAATATGCAGAAAAATTATGTGATTCCACAAGATGCGATTCCAGAATAGAAAGAAAAATAGGAGTGATCCCACACGTTCAAAGGTGCTGAAGTGAAAAGGATTTGTGCAGTAATTGATTGATTTGTGATGTGAGATATAAATGAGACGTTTTGTTGAAGAGTATTGTTTGGTAGCAATTGCAATGCTTGAGAGAATCAGTAAGATGAAATGGCCACTGGAGATGTGCATATAAATAATAGGTACGCACTAAAATGTAGTCAAAAACTTTTTCCATCTTCTAAACATTAAATTGATTTCGTTGACGCCAGTGTATTTTGAACCAGGAAAATATTTGCCTTAAAAACACATAATTCAAAAATCCACATGCAGCATGAGGTCATCAGAAATGTTCCGTTAGAATTCTCGACAAAATGTAGGTGTGCAGAGGTAGAGCATTCTGCAGGTGCTCCAATCACGGAAAACTGAAAAGTGACGTCACGTGCTCCGTCACAGTGACGTCATTCTCATTTCTCACCTAACTCACCTGAGGCTCAGGTGAGGCGGTACGCAACACGGAAGCGAATTTAAATGTTCTTATTGTCAGCTACAGTTGGCAATAAAAGTAGTTTGAAAACTTCCTTTGAACGTCATCGTACACAGACGTTCCTTTGAACGTCATCGTTAACAGACATTCCTTTGAACGTCATCGTACACAGACGTTCCTTTGAACGTCATCCTTAACAGACGTTCTTTTGAACGTCATCGTACACAGACGTTCCTTTGAACGTCATCGTTAACAGACGTTCCTTTGAACGTCATCGTAAACAGATGTTCTTTTGAACGTCATCGTAAACAGATGTTCTTTTGAACGTCATCGTAAACAGATGTTCTTTTGAACGTCATCGTAAACAGATGTTCTTTTGAACGTCATCGTAAACAGATGTTCTTTTGAACGTCATCGTAAACAGATGTTCTTTTGAACGTCATCGTAAACAGATGTTCTTTTGAACGTCATCGTAAACAGATGTTCTTTTGAACGTCATCGTAAACAGATGTTCTTTTGAACGTCATCGTAAACAGATGTTCTTTTGAACGTCATCGTAAACAGATGTTCATTTGAACGTCATCGTAAACAGACGTTCCTTTGAACGTCATCGTAAACAGATAGCTAGTAGAAGGTCATCATTTCATCAGCATTAAAATGAGAAACTGGAAGTCATCAGTGACAGTAAACTTAAGAAAAAATGAGCCTCATATTAATTTTTGAATTCTTATAAAACATGCATCCAGACATTTTTATATTGATTTTTGTTGCAGATATCGGATACGAGTCGAGAAAAAAATGGCAATGATGGCAAAATCAGCGGAGAAATATGGGAATGGAGACCATCAGCGTGGTGACCGAAGTGAACTAGACAGAAGGCTTGTGAAACAGCAGCTAGAATTAATTTACCTAATCTTTTTTGTACAAGTTGAGCTCCGAAATGTTCCCTTTAGTTAATTTCGTACGTCACACATAACGCAGGCATGAGAGCTGTGGCCGTTATAGTATTTTAAATTAAGCTAATGATCATTTTACTCTGCATAATGGGTACAGGTTCACAAAGATTCACATCCTTCAAACTCTCAAATCTGTTTAGTTTATATATCTTTCTTAATAGTGTGCAGTATTTTGGGTGAAAAAATTAGGAAATATCATTCTTAAAATATCTTCAAAATTTTGGCCCTAAGTTGGTACCAATACTAAAAGTTATGACTGATGCATTTAAAACTGTTCATATCATGAAAATGAGTCTTACGATGTGTGATTTGATGATCGGTTCAATATTCAAGAAAACGTCATTATGAGCTACAACGATGTGCCTTTTTCATATCTTTAGCGCAGCCATCACATGATAAAATTTATTTTACCTTTCTTTACAAATCATGTATATCAAAATCGATAACGTATAATAGTTTTTCATAACAACGTTTGCCTTCATATTTCAGTCAGACAAAGACAGCCTGTACCGTTAACCCAGGGTTGGCGGCTGTACCAACACCCTCACCATTAACCCAGGGTTGGCGGCTGTACCAACACCCTCACCATTAGCCCAGAGCTGGCGGCTGTACCAACACCCTCACCATTAACCCAGGGTTGGCGGCTGTACTAACACCCTCACCATTAATCCAGGGTTGGCGGCTGTATCAACACCCTCACCATTAGCCCAGGGCTGGCGGCTGTACCAACACCCTCACCATAAACCAAGGGTTGGACCGAAATGCATGGAAATCTGCGTACTGCTCGATATTATGGGCACATCAGGCCACAACACACGAAGCCATAAAACAGTTAAGTCGTCGCCAACAACAACCAGGCACTCACACAAGCTACGTACGGTTGTGACCGAGTGGTGCAAGTACGAATATGTACTTGTTCGTGGCACCTATGAGTCAAGGAACTTATATTCACATTACACCAACCTCCATACACTAATCGGAACAGAAAAATAGATGAACAATAAAAATGTAGAAATACTTCCAGATTACCACGAAAAAAAGTACGTCGCTTAAACTTTTTAGAGGCACACGATCTGCTTCGATGAAATGAGATAATAGAGGGGACAGACTGGCGGTGGGACCACGACAGAACAGAGGGTTGAACAACGTGCTCAGGAGGGATTCCGATTTAGAGACGCAGATTTAGAGGGATCATGGCAGTATGGTTGGCAAATACCACAACATGACCAACTTTGTATCTTCAATGAACCAAATAATACATCTACCTATGCTGCCCTTCAATTTTTACGTTTTTACAGGGTATACAAAAATTTTGGACAATGAAGGATAAATTAAATCCACTTAGCACCAATGTTTTTCTTTATTTGTTAAATATTGTAGTATTTCAATTCATGATGCGAATATGACAAGAAACAGTCTGCTTAGAAACCAGAATATGGTGTATATATATTAAAACGAATGAGCAAAAACATTCAAAATCAACGTCGAGATTCTGTGATTAGTCGCTCAGTGGGAGGAGTGTTAAATTCAGAGTAGAGTTTTGGTGAAACTTGACGACTAGAAACAAAATGAAGTGCAGAAATTAGAAAACAATCCCAAGTTTCGACTTAAGAACACATCGAATGCAGGAGAAAAATTTAAAGATAAATTAACGTGGAGCTAAGTAGTTCGGGACACCAGGGTATAATACTGTAAGTTTCTAATTAAACGAAAGGTCGAAGCTGTATGAACGGTAAGAATGTCAAAGAACACGAGTAGATTGTATGGTCAAAATGGGCGTAAAATAAACATGATGATATTCACGATTTAGATATACGAGCAGAGGGTCAGGTGCTTTGCAGGTGACATGAGGACCCTCGGGGAGAGCAGATTGCTGAGGCCTTGCAGAGGAATTTTACTGACGCATCAGCCGTCGTCAGTTCACAGAAAAAGATGTGGCTTCAGAACGGGAATGAAATGAAACAAGCCGATTTGGGCACCTAGTCATTCAGGTCCAAAGGCACTGACGGGAAAGTTGGTTTTCCGTGAATGATTTGTGATGGGAGGTATGAATGAGAAGAGTCCTATTCATTTGAGAGAATGAATAACAGAAATAATTACACTTTTCATGTATGTTAATGAGAAGAGGTTTCACGATTTGCACACTTAAATTTGACTCCTGACAACCTGTTTCTTCGGCTGAACGTTAAATGCTTATTTTATTCATTGATGTTTGTTGTTTGTATTAGTAGATAGTAAGCCGATGAAATCATTTGACATGTTGGTAAAATTCAGGATTTAAAATTCTATGGAGAACCTGAGAGCTTTAGAAATGTTTAGTTAGCATTCCTAAAACAGTCACTAGCTTAGAAATAGAACACACCGCTGGTAGAATAGCATATTTGGAGTAGATTGGACAGAACATATTGACAGAGTTGAGATAAGGTGATTTTTGACAGATAGAAAAACCATAAGATCTTAAATTTTAATTGAAATATTCATTAGTAATACTAAAGTTTTTCTCCTTTCCCCATACCTACCAGTACTTGGAAGTACTGCTTTCTTAAATCACAAACATTCTAAACTGCGTTTTTCATCAACGTCTATTTTTAATTTTCTTATGCTATTCTAGCTAGAAAATTCCTAACATTTTATTTACTTGATTCACTTACAAACCAAGATTTCTTTGACTTAGTCTTCCCATTGCTTGGCTTAGACCCTTTGACTTAGACCGTTTGACTTAGACCCATTGATTTAGACCCTTTGACTTAGACCCTTTGACTTAGACCCTTTGACTTAGACCGTTTGCCTTAGACCCTTTGACTTAGACCCTTTGACCTAGACCCTTTGACTTAGACCGTTTGACGGAGACCGTTTGACGGAGACCCTTTGACTTAGACCCTTTGACTTAGATTCTTTGACTTAGATCCTTTGACGTAGACCGTTTGACTTAGACCGTTTGACTTTGACCCTTTGACTTAGACCGTTTGACTTAGACCCTTTGACTTAGACTGTTTGACTTAGACCCTTTGACTTAGACCCTTTGACTTAGACCCTTCGACTTAGACCCTTCGACTTGGACCCTTCGACTTGGACCCTTCGACTTGGACCCTTCGACTTGGACCAGCCAGTATCCAAAATGGTCAACGAGACATCGCTTCTTGTTCAGTTATGTCACTTGTTTCTTTACGTTTCTTACTGCTAATGCGATGAGTTTTAAGCATAATTTTCTCGCTAATAAATCATACAATTACCATGATGTTTAATTTGTTGCTCGCCCGTACAAACCGATGTAGAAAAAATGGTTATGGCACGAATTCAGAACAAAAGATCTTCATCTGCAAAAAATTTCAAGCGGACGCCGGACAGTAAAGAGCAAATACCAGAAAGTTAGGAAAATTATAGGCGCATCAGTTTTTTGGCAAAAACTCAAATAATTTTCACGAAAGTCAGAAAATTCACACTGTGTTCGGAAAAACTGTCGCTTAAAAAAAAACGCCCCGCTGGATCATGGTGATGCTTGTTCAGCAGTAAACAAAGAAAGGCTTTTTGGCGCACGCTGCAGTCATCACTAAAACAATTGGAACAATTTCAAACTATTTATTCACAAGAGTTATATGCATTGAAATTGAAGGCATGGATTTCTCGAACAATTTTAATGGAGATTAGTAACTATAGCTGCTTCGGGGCACGAATATGGTCTGCAACTTCTAGGGCATTCTACAGAAACCGTGTTCTAAACCATACATACGAGTATCACTATCCTTAACATGTACACTACTTGATAATTAGGATTTATTGAATTCATAAGACCTATTTAATATTTTAAGAATTACACAATGATTTTTCAGCGAAAAGCTGGCCATTAAACAGCACACCTGAGCTCATAATTTATTCGCGAACAATATTAGCGGTGTCGTAATGGTCTGTCTGAATATGATATTATACTCTAAATAATTACTGGGATCAGTACCTTGATAAGAAATAGATTCACGATTCGCTTTCAAGATTCAAGATATTGCAAACCTTGTACCATGTATCGGGTGAGAATGATTGCAGAATTGACGATTTTATTCTCCTTTTTATTTCATATTGTAACATGAACTACCATCTTAAACTGATTATTCTGGTTGTTATTGTCAAGTAGTGCACCTGATCCCCAAAGAGAAAATGGAAACCTAACCTCGGCGGCTGAGGGTTCAGTTATACTTCTCCGTTAGTAGGTTAAGATTTGGAAAGTTCCACTGGGTTTAATATTTATAACCCAAACTTCTCCTTTACTAGCGGCAGGACCCGAAAATAATTCGAGGTTAAAATATTTAAGAGTGGAAGTTTATGATCAAGCTGTAGCATGGATACCGCAATGTGTTTATTGATGAAGAGTGTGACACACATAGATGCGTACATAGATAGTTAAAAACACGACCAGTTCAAAATAAAACACTGGTTTTGTTCGCACGCTACAATTTTTTTCCTGATTCGAGCGTCAATTGTAAAATATTGTTTGTTTGTATATATGATACGCATGCATTGTACTTTCGTCAGATTTAATTTTTAGAACGATTTAATTCTTGAAAATGAGTTCTTGTGAGATTCGAAACGTCTAACATAAACTTCAGCATGCCCTTGGGGAAATATTATTTTTCATCTCAGCCCTACATTGAAGGCCCTAGTAAGGAAAACCGAAAAAAACGAAAAACTGTTAATAAAGAGTTGTCCTTGGTTTTCAACAACACATGTCTAAGATAGTTAAAAGCGTATCAATACATGGATAGGGTGCAAGGGTTTTAAAAGCACTTGTTCTAGACACCGTTATGAACTAATGTTGTTCATGCACACAAACCGGTGGCACCCCAGTGTGGCCAGGGCATAGAGGCCCAAACATTTTCAAGATATTCATCTGTGCAAAATGAATGCTGCACATTTGCAACTGTGCAACTCCTTTGCACATGAGTCACAAAAGTTCAAGGGATACTGTCGAGATACTGAAAGTTGTGTTGCATCAGAATGACACTTAAAACTCAAGCTGACTTGTGAAGCACATAACGAGAACATGATTCATCTCAAGGGTGCTTTCGAAGTTAGAACCACGAGGTTTCTCACTGAAATATTTTCCGTGAAACTCACAAAAATATTTTCACACAAAAGATTATTTTAAAGGTGCTAACTCTCGCATAACTGCTGTAATGAGAACACTTGATTAGGTCTCACGTAATGTCCAATCATGTTCACAAAGTGAACGTGAACAAACATTGCTCTTCCTTTCATTTTTAGTCTTGAATTCTGTCAAAACAGCCACAAGCCTGAAAATTTGACTCAGATCCAGCTTTGACTCTGATGAATTTTCATTTGACTTGCTCCACCGGCCATGTACAGGGTGGTCCAAAAGCAAGGTACCCTCACTGGTATCGGTAGCACTGATACGTCAACAAATGTTTAGGACACAATTTCAAGAAAGGGTACCTTACTTGTGGGCAACCCCGTACAAGGCATCCCACAAAAAAGTACATCGGAGTTCGAATTGATATGACTGCAGAAAAATAATTTTTTATCCATGCAACTGGTAGCCTAATTTCCTGTTCGGATAGTCGAATAACATGTTTGTTACAGAATTGAATTAGCTATAATATTTCCGCAGTCATATCAATTCGAACTCCGATGTATATGCTTTTTTGTGGGTCACCCTGTATAACGGGTTCAGTACGCAGCAAGCACTTCCAGTTCGAGCAGCTGCAGAAGATTATATGGGTAATCGTTGACGACCTTTTTCGTGACGACCGCGTATCGGCTGCACAGCGGCGGCGATACCTCAAATTCCTGCCAAGATTCTTCCGCGGCCAAGGCTTCTCCGATGAAAGCCACCTCCGTGTACTGGCCGAAGTCGGCCTCAGCTGGAGGTGGTGCGGTCCCGAGGAGCACCTATAAGACCACCTATAAGTACCTTTATTAATTCCAACACATTTTCACGTTGGGTTTTCAATGCCTTACAACTACTGAGGCGTGAGAGATGTGAGGTTTAATCTCCCTTTTTCAAAGGAAGCACTCCGTGGTTAAGGGAAAATCAGTGTCTGAGCCGGGATTTGAACCCGGCTCAGCTGCGAGGCTATCACGCTAACCAGTGCACCTGGCACCATGCGATATATCTATTTTAAAGAGCCGAAGAAAATTTCACAGCTCGTAAAACAAATTTAAGTTCATCAATAGCATGGGATAAAGAACATATTTCTAATTTTTGTGAACTTAGAGGAGAATTCAATCCATTCTATTAAAAAGGCAAGAGTTTCTTTTTTCAAAATCATTTCAAAAGCGCTAGATCTCAAGGCAGAAAGCGCATGTTCTCACTTTATTTCAATGCAAACTGTCATTCAAAATTGACGCTTTACGCTCCCATTTGAATACTGTGACCTAAGTCTTAGCTTTCATTATGCGATATGCTAATGGTTTGATGCTATTGTTTTCCTAAACTTTTAAGCCCTTCTAAATCTTTTATCCAAAAAGTTCATCGTACTCTTTTGGTTTAAATGGCACATTAAAAAAAGAACAAACTAAGAACCATTTGTGAACGCTCGCAACAACTTAATATTTCCACTTAACTAAGAACTACAGTTTACTCCTGTTATTTCCAACGTAACTTCCACCCGTAATTTTAAGGTTGTGGTCTTACTGATCATAATCACAAGTTTCACTTGACTTTCAAATTTCAATTTTAACGCTGTAATTTTACTGATTGAAAACCCGACGTACCATGCTCTGTATGGGAACCAGATCGGAATAAAATATTTCTCTTTCTTTTCTTTTTCTTTCTTTACTGCGTTGCAAATTTGTTTACCTGGATGTCTTTGGTCCTGACGTGATGACCGTTTATGGTTTTCAGTAGGATCCTGACTTGTGTAACCCAGACGTTGTACTGCAGATTGACCAGAATCCAAGGTTGCGGCGTTTCATCAGCCGAGTGAAACATCGTTTTTGGGTCGCCATCAATGGACATTTCAGGCACGCTGTGGGGGAACGGGCACACGTAAGTATTATAAAATTCAGTGAAAATATGCGATAGTATTATCTTATGAAAGAAAAAGTACAAGCTCCACTCGATCGGGAAGTTCTCCTTAATGTTCAGCCATGGGTTTTGCGGGACAGTGTGGCGATGAGTGTGGTGATGAGAGTGGTGATGAGAGTCGTTCACTCCGGATATGGAATAGACCAACATGTATTTTACTAAATTCTAGTAAAATTTGCGAGAGCGTTAGCAACAATGTACCCAGCTGTGTTCAATCGTGAACGAGTTATTCTTCATTAGAACATTACGAAGCTGGATCATGCATGGGAGACTTCATAATAGATTCAGATCATTGCCTTTGCAATGCTGCCACACACCCCGTACTCACGCGGTGATGTCCTATCTAATTTAGTGTTTTTCCTGCTGTGTAGACAACTTTCTGAGGGGAAAACCTTTGCATCCTAAATATAAAGTCGATAATTATTTCACAAAAACCTTCATTGACTCAAGAGACAAAGTAGAATTATGAAAGAATCGTTAATTTTTGTTTCGGACGAAGTGGGCCAAATTTGTTCGTAGAAATCTCTGATGACTCATTTAGCATTGCCTAGTGACTCAATTAGTATTGCCCGGTGACTCATTTAGTATTGCCCGGTGATTCATTTAGTATTGCCCGGTGAATCATTTAGTATTGCCCGGTGACTCATTTAGTATTGCCCAGGGACCCATTTAGTATTGCCCGGAGATTTTCCTTATCGGAATGCAAATTCCTGTTAATTTAGCCATTCCGACATTCCTATTAATTTAGTCAGCAGCTCGACCTGCCACGCCTGTCAAGTTTGCGTCCAGAAATGCTACTGGGGGCTCCTTGGCGCACTGGTTAGCTTGATAGCCTCGCACTGCGGAAGTAAGGGTTCGACTCCCGGCTCAGGCACTGATTTTCACTGACCACGAAGTGCTTCCCTTGGAAAAAGAAGTTCAACCTCACATCCCTGACGCGTCAGTACTTGCCGGGCATTGAAAACCCAACGATAAAATGTGTTGGAATTAATAAAGGTATTATTGAGATCAGATTACTCACAACCTTACGGTCTCTGCGCCTTGTAGACTTAGTCTCTGATTTTCTATCCACATAGTTACCATCTGTTTTCAAGTTATTTTATAGTAAACGAAGAAAACTTGGTCCTCTTTCACTCCTTGCTGAAGAAAGAGCCAAAGTCCTGGTAAGCTCCATGATCTTTATGTTGAAATTACCTTCTAGGTACATGATGAAGTGGTGAGCGTGATGGCCTCACAGCCGAAAGGACCAGGGTTCGAGCCTCGGCTCAGGCAAGGCTTTTCACGTAACTGCGGAGTACTTCCCTTGGAAAAGGAAGTTTAAACCACACATTCCTCACATCCCTCACCACACCAGTAGTTGTAAGACATTTAAAACCCAACGGTAAAACGTGTTGGAATAAATAAAGGTTCTAGGAATATTCCCGTTCATTCCTGTCGTGTGTCCTTGGAACCCCTATCTGGTTCCTCAGGCTAATTAATCTAGGAAAACTCTACAACCCAAAGTCCCGAGAAGAACACACGTCACAGAAGTGGGAATTTTGAAAACGATAAGATTTAAATTGTTGCACTTTTAATTTGATGAAGGGACTCGAAACCTAAACACGAGCCGAACTTTAGCTACCTCTTAATATTTTGCAAACAGGAGCTTGTGTTTTCTCTTGCATAAATCGTCAAATTAAATGGAATTTTATGTAGTAATTGTGCAAACTTTGGTGTTACTATCGTGAATTGTGGTAATAATTGTTACATTTATTTTCTGATCTGTGTTGCGTACGCTAAATGTTTAAAATCTCCCTGTTGTTTTCCGGATTCTCTGAGAAAAGACCAATATAATTCAAATTACATATTATTTTCTAAATCAACAGCCAAAAGTTTATGCTCAGAAAACTCTTACAAATGAACGTCATAGAGTACGATGGGAAATAATGGTAAAACATTGACGACTCAAATTCTTTTGTCGAATTCGTTCCATAGAACAAGCGAGCCAGAAACTATGTAATTTTGGATATCAGTGTTTAATTAGTTCACAATTATATTTTCAAATTTCAGTACATTCTTTTCTCACTTGAATGTAAAGGGAGGCGTGCCCAGAATAGGCTTATTCCGAGCAACTTCCCGAGTCTGTCCGGTCGAGGTCCAAAGCTTGAACAGAGCGTCCCCTACTACGTTCGCCGCTGGTGTTGCCATATGGCACAGCCCTGGAAAACAGACGTGAACCATAGAGAATTGTATTCAAATGCGAATTTTTGATGGTCATTCGCAACCCTTCCTTGCGTTAAGAGATCAGTTTACCTCCACCCATTCATCTGTTTGTCTGCAATGGCTACTTTTAAAACCAGGCATTCGCAACCCTTCCTTGTATTAAGAGATCAGTTTACCTCCACACATGCATCTGTTTGTCTGCGATGGTTACCTTTAAAACCAGGCCACGGAAGCTCACGGTTTCCTTATTTTTTCACTACCCGCAATAGAGTATCGCTGAAACGTTTCCATTAGTTGAAACGGAAAAAGAACTTTTTCAACTCAGTTTGAAATAAGGTTCATTCCACTGATGGAAGAAGAGGGAAACAATGTATTTTAGCAATTGAATAAAGCCAATAAGGAAAAATTAGTTGCCTGCTACTAATTTAGAATAGGACCTCCAAGATCACAAACAATGGCGGCAACGCTTCGCGGTTCTGAGTCTGGAAGTGTAATTATGTACACCTGGTCGATTTCAAACCACTCTTGCATCAACTGACCTCGTAGTGCGGCCACAGCAAGTATGGGGACAATCTTTTCTACGTCAAACTTATTGTTCTAGATGGTTCCCCAAATTTTCTACTATGTTCATGTCTGCGCGGAGACTTAGCTGGCCAATTTAAATGCCTGACATGTCCTGGATGGGTATCATGCCAATTAATGACGGTTCAGGCCCGATGCACCCGGCAGTTGTCATCGTGAAAAACAGGCAAAACAAAGTGCCTTTCTTCGTTCAGATCTTGCGCGAAGGACAAAACTTGGTTATGAAGCAGCTCAAAGGAGCAATGCTAGTTCAGTTTGACGAATACTTTTACCAACGGACCCTGTGATGTGTAGTTGAAACAGCCCCAGAGCATGACAGACTCTTCTCATCCTCCTTGAAACACTCCGTGCAGTCAGGTTTCGTTGAAGGCTCATGAGGTCTTCTATGAACATGACGGCAGGCATCAGTGCTTTAGAAACTCAATCGTGATTTATCTGACTTCTTGACACTTCTCAACTCCTCTACAGTCCAATGTGCGTGTACTTTGGCCCAGTTAAACAAATAGTATTGAGGCCAGGAGTTAACACCGGCCATTTACGAGCCACTCTGCTCCATATATCCATTACATGGAGTTCCTTACGAAGAGTCTGTTCGAAAACCGAAGGGAACGGGCTATCATTGATGCCAAGCAATTCCTGTTAACAATTTGGGACACACTCGAGCTAAATTACTAAAAAGTTATATGCTGAACTCAAATGATCCGTAGCGATTAGAACCTTCTTCCGACCTCAAATTTGATCTTGTCGTTTGTAATTTTTTACTTATTGCAAAAATGAAAGAATCAAATTATACATTTTTAAACCAAGTGTTATAAATCGTCTTCAAAAAAAGGAAGGAATATAAAGCGTAAGTACGCAATTACATACCTGGAACAAAACTAGATCTTGAACCAGGCTTTCATGATTAATTAACTCTTTTTTTTTTGTGGGAAAGCTCCATATTTACGTGAGCTCATTAAAACTGCATGGAAACTCAGACTGATTTCTCGAAATTCTTCTGCCAATCGAAGCAGACTTGCACCAAGGTTGAAGTGCTTCGTATTAGCTATTACTAATTCAGTGAGGGAGATGTCGAGAAGGGTGGATCATCAATCGTGATGTGTAGATTTATCGAAGAAAAGAATGCCATCGAAATGAATTTCACGCTGATGCATGGTGCATTTTCTATTGGGTTGTCTGGAAAGTTGGTGCCAAGTTTAAGAAGTTCGACTTTGGACTTAATTTAGAATATGATTGAGAGCGGACGATAGGATTTGATTACACCTCCGTTTAGAGCGCAG
>VOMN01097526.1:0-12012 GCA_014899125.1 Orchestia grillus | reverse complement strand
TACTCCTACTGTAACTGGTAAGATGGTAGAAACATTATCATTACACATAACAAACTGGGTGCGCTTCGATAGATAGCTACCAAGAAGTGTGTTCGGGAGACCTCTAATTCCATAATGCTCTAATTTTGAAGTTAGTAAGAAAGGGAATAAATTGAGTGGTCCGAATATAAATTCAGAGACAATAAAAATGTTTCATTAAGAATTTATATCTATAATAAATAAACTTGAATCATAAAAAATTACCTAGGATAATACAGGAATCGTCTTGTAATTCAGGAGTCAGAGTTGAATATTTGAGAATTATAGGAGTCTGAGTCAGAATTTTTAGAATCCTAGGAGTTGAAGTCAGAATTTTTGGAATCCTAGGAGTTGAAGTCAGAATTTTTGGAAACCGATGAGTCAGAGTTGGACCTTACACTTATCGACTCCTCAATCCTGAGTGCAACATAGAATCACTAGCTCTTTGTTCTATAATATGTAATTACTGCTTTAAAAAATTAGTATTATTTGTCAATATGCACAAATTGTGATACAAATGATATATATAAAAAATGCCCCTTGTGTAGAAGCATTGAAATTTTTTGTCAGATAATTACACATGCATAGAATCTGTAGATTCCTTATTTTTGTAAATCTGTGAAAAAGGTATTATAATCTATCCATAGATTGTATACCATTTTATAGCATGATGTAAATGATAATTCCCAAAATAAGAAAGTAATTATTATACTTCTAGAAAGGGAAAAGTTTTCAACTGGAGAATAAAGATATTTGAGATAGAAATAAAATTTTATGTTAACATACTGGTATTTATTCATGGTAGAATTCTTTTGACCAAGAATTTGATGATTATTCATTAAAATTACTTTTCTGATTTCATAAATAAATGTGAAATATTATAAATATTAATTTTATAAAAAAGTTGGCATTATTGTAATTATTGTACTATGTATAAATGATTTATAATACATTTTTTTGTGTATATTTTTATTTACAGTTCCTGGTGAACACCCATCATTTGTTAGTATGGCTCAAGGTTTAAGTAAATTTTCATTTGGAAAAAAAAATGATACCAAAATATTTTGTCTCATCTCATCAGCATCTCTGCTGTACTGGCTCAACTCTGCCTTCTGGCTCAACTCCAGGTTAGTGTCACTTTTCTATCCAGACGTCCTCAGCAAAGCTGGTTTGTTATTTAATTAAAATGGGAATAAGGTTAACCACATTTTACCGCTTTTTATGCTTTAAACATATGAAATGTTATGTAAAGATGATATTAGTAACCAGATATATGAGGAATGCATTTTAATTGATTACTCAAGTTATCAGGTTGCTTATAACCTATGCATTGAGAATTTATAAATGAAGATTGGCTTTTAAAATTTCTCATATTTTTCTGTATGTATGCATTTTGTACATTTACTCTTTCACAATTTTACAATGGAGGACTTAGGATGTGTTGGGAATAGAGCAGAATCTGGGACCTATTTATCCAGCTTGAAATGTGCTAAACAGGGCTACATTTTTGATAATGATTTTATAGTCCTTGGTATCCCAGTCAAAAATTGCACTCAGCATTGAGGTAAGCCACAGGTGATCACCTTTGTGTTTATGGTTGTGACTGCAGGCCTGGCAGGATTGCCCTGCACAGCCTCTGTGCCTTGTAGGCCTATCCTTGGATTGTTCGTATGATCTTCTCTGATTTAGACCTTACTGCGATCACCCTGGATGCTGGGTGCCATTTGAAACTGGGAGTGCATGCAGTGGATATAAAGTGAGAATTTTGAAATCATTGCATATGCTTGGCAAATTGTTAGCCTTCAGTTACTAATACATATATGGGTAAATTGTAGATAATTTCCTATCCCTAATTTGCTTTCAGATCGAAGTTAAAGAAGAAAGTGCAGTTGGTGGTTGGTCAAGAAGACACTGCCTACAAAAATAAAATTCAGGTGAGGATTTTTCATGTGTTACCTAAGCTCACATGTCTTAAATTCAGCTTCAAGAAACAAGCCATATGTATAGTTCATGTTATGAACCTATCATTATTTACCATTTCCCTGTCAACTGTTGTTGTCTGATACTGATTTTTTTTACTTAAATAGTTTTTGTGCACTATGGGTGATCAGTAGTTTTTATATATATATATATATATATTTTTGAGGATAAAGCAATGCTGAATTTATGGTATGTGATATCAGTATCTACTCTCATTTTGACACTGTGTACAGGGCAGGTACCGCAGATAGCAGTGCTATGGAAGTCTCTAGATATTGCTGATAATTCAGCTCAATCCTCTCAAATTCTACAACTTTGTATACTTGACCACAGAAATTATAGCCTATGGGAGATCTTTAATAAATTCTCCAATACATCTTGGTTCACAATAAAAAATACACTTAAAATCAATGAAAACAGTGGAACAGTGCCTTTTAAGATATTTTTAAGTAAATAAATTCTGCATAATAATGAATGTATTGGAACTTAAACTTCATACCCTTATTCAACTGAATTGCTTTTTGGAAGTAATCCAGTTGCAGAAACCAAATAGTGCTACTCCTGCAGGAAGAACATAATTATATCTCTCTTAATGGGTTTAATGCTAGCAGAGGACATTTCCCTTTACCTAACATTATATGGAATTCTAATTACCATTGAGAATATGAAATAAATTTCAAAATAAGTTTTTTATGTTTCAACTTATGCAAGAGAAAAGAATTCATTATTGAAATGAATCTCAATGGCTTACATTTGCAATTTTTATGATCTCGAGTCAATTCTAATTAACTTTTATACCTTTTTTGCTTATAGCCCATTTCTGGTGTCTGACCAAACCAAATGTACATGGAAAATATACATGTTGTAGACACTGACTGGAGGTCAGATAAGAACTTGCAAAATTCACCAACAAGCAAAAGTCACCAGCAAGCTTCTGGCTGGTACTCTGTGAAAATGTAGCCTGCTTAAAATTATTTAATTTCCACCATTTTTGTAGTGTAATTTTTCTGATGTGAGCATATTTTAAGAGATCATGTAGATAGAAAATGAAGTTTGTCTTTTAATTTAAAATTGACCAGAGAGGTGATGTACTTCAAGCCTCTATACCAGCAACATTACATACAATTCCAATTTTGATTAGATATTGAAAGGCTGGACATGTAAAATTTCAAGCAAAATGATTAAGCTCATGCATGGGCATCTACAGCGTAGCAAAGAAGAAAAAGAGAAGCACTAAAGAAAAATCATCACTAGATGACCCAGCTGCAGTTGAGGTAACCATGTGATGGAAAATAGAATCCCTCGGGACCTGAGTCTAGATGACTCCCCATAACAAAACATGAGTCCCTAAAGCATAACATGACTCCCCGTAGCATATAGGCTAACCTAACTCTGCAGCTCATGAGGCTATGGCCCATCCATTGCTGCTGATTTCCAAAAGCATTGAGAAAATATATAACTCACTGTATAAAACTATCACTTCATAAAACCCACCACCCACTGTTTTTTCTTTAAATCCTCATTTTTTCTAACCTTGCAATACACCTTGTATAGTCTTAGTTTGCTGCATTATTACTGAAACATTGTTTCAATATGATTTTGGAGCATGTGTAGTAGAACAATCATGCCAAACAGGTGTTACCACACAACAAAATTTCAGATCTATTGGGCTCAACATTTAAGACTAATACTAAAAAGAACTAGCCAAAAATAAATTTCCAATTTACATTGAAATAGATACCTAGTTCTCCCTGTGTGTTCAAAATTAAAATTTTTCTTTTCTAGATGGAAAGAAGTCAAAACTATATTGATGATCACATTTGAGAAAAACATAAGATATGATTACTCATTTCTTCATTTAAAATCAATGTAAGACATGGGATAACCTGATAGAATTTAAAATTATTGGATAAAGTTTAATTTTTATTTAGATATATTTCCCTGAAGCCTGTAACTAAAAACAATAAATACAAGAAAACGTCTATAGCTACATCCAATACAATACTCACAAACATTTCCTGTAATTCATCAGCATTCCACCAATGCTGAGCTTCTTAAGATCTGATTCAGGTCATTTGCTGACATTGCACCAGTACCGAGCCTCTTGCCAATATTCCAACAGCTATTTGGAACCCAGCAAAAACTAAAGGCTTACAATTGTTCTGAATGAGTCAATGTCTGTGTCTCTACATCAGTTAAGTACCTTGGTTTGATAAGATTTTTGTGGCTCCCAGGTTTAGGCACCTGAGAGAAACAAGGGAATTACTGTAATAATTATGTTTAGATCTGTATAGTATTTTCAAGTGTTCTAGAGATAGTGTCATTTTCTTTGATCCGGTATGTGATGTAAATCCTAGAATTGGCAGTTGAATAGATTTAGGGTTAAGGCCTCTCAATCTTTTCACACAGGAATTTTATTAATGGCTAATTGGTGCTGACTGACGCACCTTTCATTGTATTTTTAGGTATTCTCATTATTTTATAGTATAATATAGAAAATTTGTGTCAATTTTCATCCTCGTGTTGGTAAAGCAGCATGGTGTCAAAAAGCCCCTCATACCTCATCTAATTAGAATAGCTCACTAATAAATTAATAACTGCATCAAATGATATGCTGAAAAGTGCCTTGATCTGATTGAAATATCATCCAATCAATGTTAAAGTTGTCTTCAATTAATTACATTGCTTTAAAGATGACTGCTTTTGAATACTTCTTGCAATAAGCAACTATAAAAAATAATTATGCTACCAAATTTGAATAAAATAATTAATAATAAACAAATCAAATATTCACATCTATGTTTACACCAACTAGCAAATGCCTATAACATAGCAGACTTTTAGCTAGCAACCCTAGCTTTGCTTTTTGTTAAATTATTTGCGTTCCTTTGACAGTAAGATGGAGTGTGTAAGTAAGCACTTGATTATTTGGCACTGTATGAGCATTTGGGATCTATATATCAACCATAGCTGACTTTTAATATGAATGGATGTATGAATAGTTTCAGGAGATGCTTTTGTATGGCTGTAACTGGTACATGCGGGTGTTCCTCTAGGTGGATGAAAAGTTTTTTGCATGGTTGCAATTAGTGTTGTGTATATGTTTGTTAACAGGTGGACAGGACGTTTTAAGCTATGGTGTACCTATTACGTGTTCATGTGTCTCCAGGTGGACGGAAAGTTCTTCAGGTCACTGCGTAGGTTGCTTCGCATTCTAATGCCTGGGCCATTCAGCAAAGAAAGTGGCTACATGTTGCTGGTGGCCTCCATGTTGGTTCTGCGCAGCATTTGTGATATATGGATGATAAATAATGGCACACTCATTGAAAGGTATGTCCAATTTTGAATGTTTTTCAAAATATATGTTCTGAAAAATAATCATGGAGGCTACAGTATTTTTCCTTTTGCTAAAATGTTGTATTTATTCTATTCAATGAAATTGATATGATGCTTATTGAGTATTAATACCTACTTCATATTATGTAATGAATCACTTGAAAGTTGAGTGGACTGTGCAATCATTGGGACTTATTTTCTATCAAATGGATCACTTCTCAGAACAAAATGATTTTTAAAGAAAATGTAGTATCTTCCAATTTTCAATTCATTAATAGTTCCTCGATTTTTCTATGAGAACAATGATGTTAGATGCATTAGATGTATTTCAACACAAGGAATAAGATGAAGAGGGTACATTCTGAAGAGATGGAAAAAAATTAGAATTTTTTTTTTACTCTCAGATGTTTCTTACATTTTGTTATTATTTCTGCTTGAAGACCGTTTTGATTCTAAAAATATAGAATTGAACGCTACCAATTCTTCTGCATTGAAGTTATGAGTTGAATCACACAAGTTTTATTATTGTAGACCAAATACTGTGGGAGGAGTTGTCATCGTAAATCAAGCCACAATGACTTTGTAGTAAAGTCACCATCTACTGACCCATTTATCACTTGACTAAATTTAGAAGTCAAGATTTTAGGACTTTGAGACGGAGCAAACAGACTTATTGCCTCACCTTCAGACATCATGTGAAGTATTGGAGACACCTCTGTATTACTGTTTAGGTCACACCACAATCAGACGACCATAGACTATGCTGGCCGGTCCTTCCCATAAATTTATTAGCACACATAAGGACAACTGACTTTTTCTTTATTGAGTTTTGTCACTCATAGCTCATGTATTTTTGCATGTACATTGTTCAAATTTGGATGTATTATCAAGTAGATATATTTAAACATTTTTTGGATATAAAAGTGCTTTCACAAACTTGCACAAAATTTTACCCAACAGTCCCCTTGAATTATCTTTAGCTGAAACTCTAAATAATAAAGAAATAATGTGCAGTATTTACTTCATAGCATTGGTTCATTGAATTTTATTTAGTTCACCATCACTTTCATATAAATTGTTTAGTTCTATCATATGTAAGTGTAAAATTTGTTAAAGCTGTGTGGTAACATTTTTGCAAGTATTTATGCTAATACAATCTCTCCAGCTGTAGTAGCAACCTTAATTTTTTCATAGGCTGTGTTTTGGGATTTGTTTTGAGTTCCTGACCTGGGACCCAAGGTTTGTAGTTTCACACATCTAAAAAAAGTGTGCAGTTATGGAGGAGCCTGTGCTTAAATTTACAATGACATTGCTATGCATGAATTTATGTGCTTATATATTACTTTGGGTGGAACCTTTAGTGATAGTAAATGCTAACATAATTTGATCGGCAGTTTTGTATTGATTGAATGCATTATTTTGTCTCCAGTGCTATCATCTCCAAGAATCGGGAGACTTTTCTCAGCCACCTTACTGACCTGTTCCTCGCAATGCCAGCTGTGAGTTGTGACATGTCCGGACCTGAAGTCTGGGGCACCATCGTGCCATCTGCAGGCTCCCAAACTCGGGCTTCATGTATCAAAACATTTATCAATTGCATTATTTTATTGTGTTTTATTTGATAAATAAAGTAAATTTAAGATTCTGCACCAAAGTAGGCGTTTTGTTTTCAAATGAGTTTGCTTGTATCTTCAAAAGATTTTTTGTTCACTGTTGTCTTTGCTGTGGGGTTATTTATTAAAGTGATGAAATATTTTTTAATGGTTTCCGGTTGTGCTAAAATTATGGCAACATATCGTAGTGCTTTTTAAAAGTAAAAGTGTTAAAATATTCCATGGATCTAATTATGTACTATAATAACATTTTGAGCTATTGTGGTTAAAGTTTTTAGAAAATCAGTGTTTTTCTGTAAACATTATTACCATGCAATTTGAAGTAATCAAATTTCTAATCTTCTGAGTGCTCGAAAATTTCTCCAAATAAATTTTAAAATGGTTATGAAATGTTTGCTTGTTTTGGAAATCATTTTGACATGACTTGTGACACACACGCAGCTGTCGCTGGTGAACAACCTGCTCAAATTTGGCCTGAGCTCTCTGAAGCTAAGGTTTCGGGCACGCCTCTCCAGCCACCTCTACGCTAACTACCTCAAGTGCGTTACTTTGTGTTTCAAGTAACCCAAAGAACCATGTCTTGCAGGCTTTTGTTGGAATATATCACCTGAATTGAATATAGTCTATTGGTGTATTGTTTGAGTTCAATTATGGAACACAGGCCGTCTGAAAACTATTCATGACGTGTCTTTCTTACATTGTTCTGTGTTGCAGAGGCTTCACTTACTACAAGATGAGCAACCTGGACAACCGCATCAGTAATGCAGACCAACTGCTCACGCAGGATGTGGACAAGTTCTGTGATTCTGTTGTGGACCTCTATTCGAATATCAGCAAGCCTGTCCTTGATATTGCCATCTATGTTCAGATGCTCACTCAGACCATCGGTGCTCAGGTAGTCGCAGTTTAGGTTTTGTTGCCCATCATAATTGCTTTCTTCTGAAAGAGCAAACTTAGGTCCAGCTTTTGAGCTGCCTGTGTCACTGTACTGGGTCTCTACTGAATACACTTAGGATTTTAACATTACCTGTAAAAACCTGTGCGTCGAGCATCATGAGGCATAAGTTGGAGTAATTTCTTAAATTATCCTTTGTTATTTGTGCCTTCTATGTCATCAGAAATATTTAGTTGAAAGTAAGAATTATGTATTCTGAAAACTTTTTATGTTAAAAACTTTTTTTTATGTTAAAAACTAGAAAAATTGTTAAGATGCAAATGAGATATGAGAGAAAATCAAAAGGAATTAGGTATCAAAATGTTCGAATGATTTATATTGTCTGAGATGCTAACAGAATAATGCCATAAATACAATACTTTTATCCTTGTTTCGAAGATGAGCATAGAAAAAACAGTCAACTTGCATCTTCTTTTTTCATCTTAAGTTATCTTTATTTGCTTTATTTCGTAGCTTCTGCAATGAATTATTTTCTTCATCTTTCAGTTGGCCTTGTTTTCGTGATGCAGTGCGACTTTTATGAAGTAAAATTAAATTTCTTATCTATGGTGGTTGCATGTTAACGGATATCGGATGCGAAGGACAAAATCTGCTGGTCTGCGTATATTTTCCATTGGCCGCAATGTCCAGTTCGAATATACAGAAAAATCGTCTACAGAACAATTACATGAACGGATAATATCTCCCTCCAAAAGGCCCAGTCATGTTAGGTCCATCTGTGTCGCATGCTGGGCTGCGGCAGTCGGGTGACCCTCTCTGCTTGATTGGCAGGCCCCCGCTGTGATGATGGCGTACCTGGTGCTGTCGGGGTCAATACTGACGCGCCTGAGGCGGCCCATGTCCCGGCTGACGGCCGAGGAGCAGAGGCTGGAGGGCGAGTTACGCTACGTGCACTCGCGCCTCATCACCAACAGCGAGGAGGTGGCCTTCTACAATGGCAACCGTAGGGAGAAACTCACCGTCGATTCGGCCTTTTCCAGGCTTGTGAGTTTACTAGTTTTTATTTTAGTTGGGACTGAATGCTTTTGGTTTGATGAAATTAAAGTGAAGCCTTGGTGCAAGATACTCTGACTCAATGAGTTTTGTAGGTCAGGATGTTTCATGTACAATAGAATGTGAGCGCATTTAAGTTGATTGGTTAATTGTACGGTAACTCTTGTGCAAGCAAGCGTTCAAATTATCGTAGCTACCCTAAAACTCCAGGAAGAATTAACCATTTAGTTTTAACAATAACCATCCTTGTTGAATTTAATCGAGCTCAATAAAGTAGCGCACTAATGCGAGGAAATGTTGTGCGCATTGTTTCCAATGGCGATGTAAACAAGAATATTTTTTGAGTTTGACAAAACAAGAGTATTGCTTTTTTCTTGGCTTTTAAGCTTTTGAGAATATTTGTAAAACATGACGCAAGATGTTGATGAAAGATGTATGATGAAAATACCGCATTTTTTTGTGAATGTCGTTTGTCAATGAAATTCTCGAGTAAGGATCACTTGCTTTAAAAATAAATTTTCCCTAGAAAGTCACCGCGTACATTCCGTCAGCCAACGGCCCGTGAACCATCAAGTCTATCAGGGCAATTGGGTCTTTGGATCTCTCTGCTATGTTGCCTGCTCCTTATTTCTTGAAGCAACAAAGCATTGAATTATGATGTCTTCTGGATTGACTATGGATTTTGAAGTGTACTTGCCGGACTAGTTTAAGTTGGTTTAAGAGTTTAAGTTTACCTATTAGATAAAATTTCTTGGCTAACTTAACAAGTAATAGTGCATCCCATAAGTATTTTAATTTTACCATTATTGCACCATGTTGATCTGGTTAAAGTGTTGGATGAGGGAAGTGATTTTTGAGAAGGTAATTCGTATAGTCTGTGAGATTAAATGTTTTGTATGTGTAGTTGTGGGACTGATGCTTGGAAAGGAATATAGCAGTTACCGTACTGAATCATAATAAGATGAAGTTTTTATTGATTTTGAACTCAAATAAAATTATTAATCAAGGACACTTATTAATCCATTTTAAAAATTTATGGTAGTTAAGAATCATTCGTAGCTTTATACTATTGAGTAGAGCACTTGGGAATTATTCCAGTAATTGAAAGTACAAGGGTTGAGTCAGTATGGGCACACAAGGTTGTGCTATGTCTACTCCTATGTAGAGGTGGGCTGGTACGTAGCAAACCGTTGGAACACAGCGCTGCTCGAGGGATGTGGCGAGGTCCTGAGCTGCTCTCAGGTGCGCTGGCAGTGTCATTTCTCGTCAGCTTGTCTTAAGGAAATGGCACTCCTCAGTGGCATATCTGGCTACTCTTACGAAATCGGTTATGTTGCGGCGCGAATCTGTAAGGGTTTTGGTTAGGTTTTATCTGTTCTTTTTCCGCCTTGCTCATTTTCTCAATCCTTCTCCTTAACGAAGCTGGCGTCTCAATAATTTACTCCGCCTTGCCATCTCTGTGAGTGATGTAGACGATTTTCATCGCTTACAGGAGAGCTGAGCTAACTGAAACACTTGAATTTTGCTCTTGGAGGACTAACAGAGTTCAATATATGCTCATGATATCTTGAATCAAATGGAAACAATGGATAAATCTTGAAGATATTGTTGACAATAATAATTTTGTGTAATATGCCAGGGTTAAATGTGCAATGCTTATGAATTGTAACGTGAAAGGCAATATTTGTAAGTGTTTCACTTTGTTATTGCAGAGGAGAAATCGAGAGTGGTTGACAATGAGTGGATGCGAAACCACGCTGTTTTTCGAGGATTCTATATAGTGCCTAGGTTTGTATCACTCTTCCGATGTGAGACTGGTGCATGCAATGCAATGTTCAATGTAAGTGTTGCTAAGAGCAATATTTTTTTATCACTTCAGGTTCATTGAGGGAGGGCAATATTCAATGTTCAAGTGTGTCTTGCCGTTTTTAGGCTTGTTTATGACTGTAAATGGGATTTGATATCTGATTGAAATTGGGATTTGACGTTAGATACACAAGTGTTTAGCACAAATTATGCAGGAAACTTTATTGAAATGACGTAGTGAGAGTAAAACTGAGACAATGAAGGAGCTTTTGGTATATTTTACTTGGTGTGGAAAGGTGAAGCAGAATACTAAAAAAATCAGAAGAACGTTTGTTATAGAGCCAGATTTCGAGAGAATGCCTGTGTGGAGTTGCTTATGGTCCTCATTGTGGAGTTGCTCATGGTTCTCATTGTGGAGTTTGAGAAAGAGGTAGGACGGGTGCGCACGTGGGAGTGCTCACATCACCATATTTGCGTCGTTTGGTCAGCTCTGGCTAAAGCCCAAGAAAAGATTAATATGGGGGACGTATCACAGTGAGAAGCAGGCAAGGTTTGGGTTGAAGCGTGTGAGGGAGGGCTGATGAAGCCCATTCTGAGAGTGTTGTCGTTCACCTTATGGTTGGCTTAACGTTACTTTTTGTGAGAAACTGCTCTAATCGAGCCAATTATTGGTAATTATAATTTGCACACAAAGTCTAACAGAATTACTTGTAATTTTTCTAAAAAATCAGACGGCTAGTGAAAAGTGATCTGTGTTGCACTCCACCGAATTATAACAAAAACAGATCCTCATTATAAAGAAATTAAAGCGCTAGCTGATGTTTTAATTTGAAAACCTCACATAGTAGAAATGAACTCTCCATGAACGAGTGCTGATGCGTTTTGCTGCTGGCCAGAAATTGCTCAGCGACGGCTCTTGGCGTGGTCAGCCAAGGTATACGTTTGGAGTGCAAATTCATTTTCCTCCAGCCACAAAACGCCGAAGCGTTTTATCTTGCCCCTTATAAGCGTGTGTGGCGGCTGTGTTACTCCAAATTGTCAATTTACACGAGTGGGAAGTAAATTTTTTAAAATATGTTTACGTGTGCTGTTATTTGTTGCAGGTGGAGCATTTGCAGAGTGTGATCTACTTCCGATTTACGATGGGTTTCGTGGACAACATAGTTGCCAAATGTAAGCTCAGTTGCGATTTTTGTTCTGATTTAGTAACTTTTAAACTGTTAGATAGCGATTAGGTTAATTTTTTATTTGTAGCTACTGCTTTTTATTTGAAAAATAGTAGTAGTAGTAGTAGTCGTACTAAACGTTCCC
>VOMN01097518.1:0-60532 GCA_014899125.1 Orchestia grillus | reverse complement strand
GGAGTGTGTCTGGACACTGTGGAGTGTGCCTGGGCACTGTGGAGTGTGCCTGGACACTGTGGAGTGTGTCTGGACACTGTGGAGTGTGTCTGGACACTGTGGAGTGTGTCTGGACACTGTAAAGTGTGTCTGGACACTGTGGAGTGTGGCCAGACACCAAAACCCATCATGGAATCTGTCTGCACCAGGCACCCTGACTGTGGCGAGTGTTAAGTGTATGGTCGCCTGTGAGGAGAGCCTGTGGCATGGCGGCTGAGCTGGGGAGCGAACTCGTGTGTGTCTGAACTGAAAGCGCTGACTTGGCACGTGTCTGCGTCCAGCGGGACGACTTAGACTTGTCTCGTCATCAGTAGTCCCTTGCTGCATGCAATCGTGTGATGTTCGGTACCTGGCCTGCTGTAGTGCACACACCGGCCTGCTGTGGTGCACACACCGGCCTGCTGTGGTGCACACACCGGCCTGCTGTAGTGCACACACACAGGCCTGCTGTAGTGCATACACCGGCCTGCTGTAGTGCACACACCGTCGTGCAGCGATCCTTTATTCGCCATGACCCAGTCTAACTTCTCTGCTGGAGCATCTAAAATTAACCATTCATACCTCCATTTACGTTCTTTTATCTACTATTTCATAGATTTATTGATTGGGTGGCGAATAAGTTGGACTGGCGACTTGGTTTTGGAAGGTAACTCGGCTAGCAGGCGTCCTCCTAGCTTTTCATGCACAGAACTCCCGAAGTCCGCGAGTCGAGCCAAGGGCATCACTGCCGACATGTAGCCATCAGCCTCACATGGTGGGCTGGTAGTCTTCCGCTGGTTCTGGGTTCTGCATTAATTTTATTCTCGTGCTCAGAACATTGTGTCTTCTACGGGGCAGTCATCTTATAGCATCTATATATTAATACGCTTGTAACTATCTGTGTCACTCTTTGCAGTACATGCAGAACATCGCAGTATATGAATAACTGTATCTATGATACGCGCACCAGCTACAGCACTGGCGTGCATAAAAGAAAGCATTGTAACTGAAATTTCTCTAAAAAACAGTTGAACCGTTTTGCCCTCCCAAAGCAATGGAAGAGAGAAGCAGATTGCAAAGAGAAACAGCAAGAGAGCGACAGAGACGTTTAAGGATTTAAATAAGAGAAAAATCCGGGTCCGTATTCCCAAACTAATGGTAAGACGGTCAGATAAGACAGTCGGTATCAGTGATACTGAAAATAACCATGTCAAGAGTCACCGGTAATTCAAGGGCATCTTAAGAATTGAACATGTTTTGTCCCGCCATTTTTGGCGGGGTTTGTCTGCTAGTTCCTGGATAATTCTGAAGTTCCTTCAGAATGCGCTGCTGAAATGTCGGTAGCATCAGGTTACTAGTTTGTTGATGGAATTAGCCTATTGAATGAGTCACGAACAAACTTTTTCTAAATGCTTATGAAATGAATGCAATGTTCTTCACACGATGTTCTTCATTTGCTTCTGTATAGCATCGTATTTTTTCTGAAATGAAACTGCTCATCGTTTTACAGAAATTCGAGCGACGATTCTATTCACGAACTTTAAGGTAGTTTCGAAGAGACTGCTGTCGCACTCAACTGGGACTGGAAACTCCGTAGTAAACTTGACTTCCTCAATACCTGTCCACTGTAACTAAAGTAATGGGACTGATACGTTTCAACCTTCCGATTCAATTGAAATTACAATTCCACGTGGTATCGTTCGAAGAAGTGGCCTTGGGAAGCCACACGACGCTGAAGACTAGTTTTCCACTCCTCGTCGCAGCTCGATGTTGTCTTGACATTGGGCAGAATTCACCAAACTGACTGACAACTCGTGAGAGCGTGGTAAAACTGACAGCTAATGTATGCTGCACCTACGTTGCTTCGTAAAGTAATGGGACGACACTTGTTCTGAACACACACCCCTCGTACACCGTCTGTCCTGGCCCGAGGGTACAGCTCCGCACAGCGCGTTCCCACCAGCAACGGAAGTGGCGTTGCTGGTGTGCTAGGAGCCGTAGTGTGGATTTTTTTACGGGTGACAGATGTGGCAGCAGAGAGGGAGATCATAGGAAGATTTTGCTTCCTTTTATTTTACTACGAAAATAACTTGGGTTCAAGCTGCTGAACTAGATGATAAAAGAACGAATTTTTTTATAGTAAGTGAGGGTGCATAAATTTGCAGTACGGCTTCTTCCGATTTACTGAAATGACTAACTGAAGCTGTGAAACAATATTTAGCTGCTTAGAATAACCGAGATATTTTGTCAATGTTGGATATCATCTCTTGTTCCTCCATATTCGACGTAGTCCAATGGAGAGTGTTCAGATACGTTGCTGTGGCACATATTCCTGGGATGTTAATTGGGTCCATTCAGGAGCTTCTATGGGAGAACGAAACCTGAAACAAGCAAGGGAATGCCGAGCTCTGAGATTTCAAGTATTCGTATGTGTCGTCATAGAATGAATGCTTTTTCTGTTTCATACACTGCTCTTACATCAAGCTAATTCTCTACAATTTTCGAGTTGAGCAAGTTCCAAAGTAAATACAAGGGATTGCTAAACGATCGTCTGAACGCAGGTTTGTTGATCGAATGAGTGACTATTTTTGTGTTGTATGGGGAAGTAATAGTAGTAGTGTAAAAGGTAGCGCTTCAGTGACTTTCATTATCTTGTACTGAAAGAGAATGGACCATTTACATAATATGGACTGTAGAGAACCGGGAATCTATGCACCAGGTGTATTCCCACTCCGGATCCCCGGCGCATTGAAACTGCAAGTTAAAAATAAAAAGGAGGAAAAGACAAAAAAGTGATAGCGAGGAAAGTAGGAAATCGAGAGAAGCAAACTAGGCACGAACGCCAGTCCCTACAGCATGCAATAGCTAAATTTAACTAACCTAACCCTATTGCCCATCTCTGAAGGTTTGTATTGGGAAGTTAGGTTTTTCCATTTTTGTAATTTGTCATGATTCAGCTTACGTTGAGAAAGGAATCTGAAATCCGATAAGTAGGTAAATACAATTACCATTTATTTCATTCCAGCCAAGTGTTCAGCGAGCTGAAGGATAATTTCTCTTTGTAATTACGGCTATAGTCATACAGCAAGACATAGTAACGACAATTGAATGTTTTGTGTATTTTTCTTTGAAAATCATTATTAAAGAACTGTTGTTCTGCTAATTTTCTTTGCAATTCATTGTTAAAAAATTGCATTTTTGAGAAGGAATGAAGTCGTTGTTCTCGTAATTGAAAAGCGATGAAAACGTCAAGTGTAGAAGTAGGAGCTGATTCATCAGAGTTGAGATAATTGAAGCGTTACTTCACAGTAGCCAGACACAGCCGCCAGGGCAGACCCGCCGCGCCCCTGGACTCGGCCACCCCACAATTACGAAGCCCGTGCGGCTGCCGCTCGTCCAACTCGAACTCAAATGCTACGGTGGGGTCCAGGTCTCGGTCTGTCTAAATGTCCTACCGAAGTCCTAGGTTTATGTTTCGGTCTTTTTAATAGTCCTACCAAAGTTTTACGTTAGTTTCTCAGTCATTCTGAAAGTCCTACTAAAATTCTAAGTCAATATTTTAGTTTTTTCAATAGTCGCTATTTCCTACGACCAAGACATGAACAAATTGTTTTTATTTTGTTTTGTCTGTATTAGTACTTTTGTAGACCAAACATTCTATCTCTCAGTTCAGTACCCTGACACTTCTCTTATTACTCATCCTGGCTTTCCTGCTTTACTTCCTCTCTTCACACAAACACATCGTGACAAACACACAAACACATCAATGATGAGCCTTTCGGTTCAGGAACGAGGGCTAATATCGTCAAATGTTCATGGAAATGAACACCTATCTTCTCGAGGACACCTATCTACCATCTTCTCAAGGAGGCCCTAGATCTTGCTGTATAAACATACGATAAATTTCTCCAGACAGTAGATATAAATCATTTGATTGTATGTCGTCGAACATGCAACACTTAGTGAAATCTTGAATCACCTGAATGCATCAACCTTCATCCCTGAGTTCAGTTTTGTAGCGGCAGATGGCATGTGAGGTTATGCGCGACTACGTGATCCAGTGCAGCCGAGTACTACGGAAGTACTTCACGCGGTAAAGAATATAGCCTACAACGACAGGTTCTGCTCAGCTATGGTAAATAGAACTTGAGACTAAAGCCTTAAAACATTCGTTGTTATTGAATTGATTTCTTACTATCAGGTCATCTAGGGAATTTCTGGGGGATCCACAGTAGGGTAAACTTCCGTACAAAATACCGTAGACGTACAACAGGTGCTTCACAGTTCCCTCACTTACGCGTGACGTACTGTCACATGAGCAACACGATTATGTCATAACATATTTGTGGCACACATTTGCGTGTCAGTGGCGTGAAGGACAAATGAAACACATGTGTGGGTGTGTTAAAAATAAATCACATTTTTCTGCAGGGTGAGCTTGTATGCTCGAGTCTCAGATTTGGTCCTTACCATTTGTCCTTCATGGAGGTGGTACATGACATATGAATTAAATATTTTATGTTCACAAACACTCGTAATTTTTGTTTCATGTTCAACTTTAGTTCGTGGAGAATTAAATTTTTTTTTATCGTGCTGCATTAATCAGAATATCTTGATAATTAACTGAACGAATACAATAATATAATGAGCATTTCGATAATATCATGTGTATGACTATTATAGAGCACCGACATTCGCTTTCAAGCACATACCATTATGCTGATAATATTCAGTAGCGCATAGTAGTTTTTTACTCTTCTATGAATTCCCACCGTGACAAACACATCAATGCTGTAGAGTAAAATTTTATGTCTGAATTTTCAGCTGCTGAAATAAAATTCCTTCCATCTTGCTTGTGCTCTAAAGATAAAATTTTATTTCTGTGGAAAATATGCTCGGTCGTCCATCTGTGAAGTGCACAGCGCTCTCATCAATCCAGCGCTTCTCAGAGAGCGAGGAAGGCAGCCAGTGACTGGTGAAGTGTCTAGACGACGAGATTCTGTCGCTTCCCGTGGCGACGCAATACTCTTAAAATTCCTCATCGTTCGATGCAGAAATGCGCTACGGACGAGTGGTATTTGGTTACTGCGCAATACGATGGCAACCTCTAGCGTACAGGGTCACGCGTGAGAAGTCCAGTGCGATGGGTCTTATGTATTATCTTCTATTTCTCATGCGAGGAAACATTGGACTTGAGACCACAGGTCGGGCAGACCACAACAGTCGGGCAGACCACAGCAGTTGGTAGCTACTAGGGAATTATGGCCATTGGGACTTTCGTAAAAAAGAAAAAAATCATGTTTTTCTTACGCAAATATTGCCTGACACTTCATTCTTGTGGGATAACATGGATGCAGTTAGTACACCCTTGAATTCCCTGAGAAAGTTGGGGTGCTCACTTCCGGACCACACTAGTGTGCCACCGTTTAGGAGTGTCGGATTAAGTCTTTCTTTCTCAAGGGAAGCATTTCACCCAGTATCAAACTCGGAACTGCGTTAACAGGAGCGAAGCACGCTATCACTCGCACCACAGAGCCCACTACATTTTTTCGCCGCGGGTCGGGGCGTCGCTTGCGCGCTCTGCGGTCGCAGGAGACGAAGCTATTTGAGAGCGCGAGGGTGAAGCAAGTGTGACTGCCATCTTCCGTTCAAACTTGATTTTCTAAACTTGCGGCGTGACTGGCGTCTTGAGGTAAAATGTGAATATCTTAACTTGAAGTGCAACTGGCATCTTGTGCTCGAACGTGTTGTTTCAACCTAAGGTAAAACTGACAAGATTGTGTTCAAATGTGAATATTTCAAATTATGGCATAACATGCATCATGCGTTCAAACGTGGTTGTTTCAAACTAAAGTAAAACTGACAAGCTTGCGTGCTAATGTGAATATTTGAGCTTATGGCATATCATGCATCTTGTCTTCAAAGGTGGATATTTTGATTTAAAGTTTAACTGACAAGCTTGCGTTGAAATACGAATATTTCAGTTTATCGTACAACATGCATCTTGCGTTCAAACGTGAATATTTCAACTTAAAATATAACTGGCATATAGAGTTTCAACACATTTCAACCTTGATCGAGCATGAACTGCGGAACCTGCCGGCGGTATTTGACTCCATCACCATCATAAGTCGCAGGATGAGTTGGTGAATGCATGTCTGGTGTGCTGAAGGTGTGAGAGTTCAAGCGCACACAGCCTCTGTGGTCGTAATACATAACTCGCTAGCTGTGTGAATTTGCGGTCGAATAACGTAATTTGTGTTCAAACTGTTGGGGAGCGAAATGCGTGGTGCGCAAACTGTTGGTGAGCAGAATGCGTGGTGCATTAACTGCTGGTGAGCAGAATGCATGGTGCATTAACTGCTGGTGAGCAGCATGAAAGGTACATTCGCTGCTGAAAGAGCCTAGATAGGCCTCTGTTTCCAATAACAGGTGCGTTCATTGAAGAGAAAAACGAACGAGGCAAAATCCAGTCGGGATTCTGAACATGACAGTCAGGAAAGAAAATTGTTTTATTGAGCAACAAAGTTCTGCTCTATTCACATCTTCAACTCCACATTTCAGCCGCGAGGTTAGGAAAAGTTTGCTTTACCGTACGTTCAACCAACGAGGCGAAGCCTCCAACTCGCATGTACACTTTAAACAAAACGTTTCTTCGAGTAACAAAGCTGTCTATGGAAGCGGGTATCAACGTCTGTATCTCATTTGGGCGTCTTACAGAGGGGAAGATTAGCGAAATGTAGTCATTATCTTCTGAAGTACAAAAAATAAGCATCCTCGGATGGTATTCTGTGAAATGGCCTGAGTTTAGGCGAGTGGATCATTCAATATCGAAGGATTTACGAGCGGAGCCTCGGTATTTACGACCGCACTAACTACTCTGCACGCCGCACGGACGTGATGCCTGCCGCCCCGGCCACATTGTGTCTGCCTCCCGTGGGGCTAGGCAGTGCAGCCGATGTCGAGCGACCTCGGCCCGTGAAATTTTTGCGGATGGGCATTAACTCTATGACCACCAAGCCCCTTTTGAGAGGACGTTCGTGATGCTGCAGTTAGCTTTTGTAATGCAGTCTCATTGCAAAAATAATGTAAGTGTAGAAGGGTTAACATCAGTGTTGGGAACGAAACGTTACATAATTTAGCGTTTCGTTATGAGCATGTCTCAAGTGTGAAGTAAGGGTTAGCTCTAAAACTGTCCTCAACATGCGAATAAATTAAAAGTTAGCAGCTACTCGACTAATTACTTGTATGCTCGTACTTGGCCCATCATATATAGATGAATTTCAATCGTGTGGGGGTACAGTTTTAAGTTCGAAGGTGAAAAGTGGAGGCACGTAAACGTAAAATGTTTCATTTGCTCACAAAGCAAGTAAAACAAGACTATCTTGCACTGAAATGGGAAAGGGAATCGTAAAAAATGAGAACTACGTCATGAGCGCTCTGGCACCCTCACGTCAAGTGCACCGCGAGTAGAACATATGTCTGTCTTCTATGTCTACAGAAGGCGTTGGTAGAACCCTCCCTCGTACTGCGGTGCAAGAAGCGCGCGAGAAAAACTTTTTTTAACGTATGGAAACATCGCGCGCACAGCGGTGTGGTATCTTTAGAGTTAAGAAAATGAAGTGAACTAACAGGATGTTAAATAATTAAAGCTACGGGAAGTTAATTTCCAGGATGTCATATGAGTAACATTATGAAACATTGTTTATCGGTCCCGAACCAAACTCGCTGGACTTTGCGTCTTCAGTTTTTATTTCAATAGAAGGCGTGCATGGTAAGCCAAGAGAATTGATTTCCAGCCCATGAAATTTTGATGTTCCGATGGTTTTTACGTTGAATGGGAGTTTTGTCTGGGAGCCACTAAATCGTCTCACCAGCATCTGAAAACGGTCTCTGGTTAGGTGATAGGGTGAAAGTAGCCTAATTTATAAACAAATCTCCGCGGCATCATATTGGGGAAACTTTTTGTAGAATCTTTGTTCTCCCAGAAACGAGATTTTGTCGGACGCATTCAAGCACTTAAAAAACATGGCTATAGAATTCAGGTTATAATCATCATGTACAAATTCTTACCTAAGCTGGCTAAACGTAAACAACGTCTGTGCCCCTCACAGTCTTGTCGGTTTGCGTTGCGGCTGTGGACAGTGCTTTCATATCGGAACTCAAACTTCGTCAGTGCAAATACAAGCGTCTTCCGCACAGAGCGCTAGATCGGTCCCAGCATACAACTGTTCTGTATTCTGATTAACTCATACGACACGCACGACACGCTCTGTTTGTTTCTCATGATATAATTTTTTCGAGTGATGTGATGTTCGCTCTATAGTTGATATCACTCTATCTGGGGGAAGAGAGCATGCAGAGTGGTTGTTTGCTAGAGCTGATCTTGCACTCTGTACTCAGTATGACTGTTCGTCTTTCTTCTCACTTTATTCAAAGATGGCTGCCTCTACTGTACAACCTGTAATTTCCATCTCTACCACTCGGCGCCAACCATTTCGTTTACTTTGCAGCGGAGATACAATGTTCTCTCCCGCCGCTTATCTTGCACGTAACATCGCTCTCGACCTGTTCTCGCGCTACCCGCTCCTGCGCCGCTCTGCAGCCACGGTCGCTGCCCAGACTTCCAAATTGGACATTTCCTCCTCCCATTGAAGAATAAATCTCTTCTATTTATCTTTTGATCCAAATATAGGGTTTCTAATCATTCTTTCTTCCTGCCAATCCTACGAGAATGAAGGTCTTCGAGGACGTGGACGAAATTCACCCGACGTTTGACACAAGCGTCTAGAGCCTGCAATTTTTTGGTTTTCCCATGCATAATTCCCTAAGTTTTCATTCTACTCTCTTTTATTAAACTATTTGATTCTCCTGACACAACTTTAAACTTTCACCTGGACACAGGTATTGCTTTCATTTTAACTTATTGTAGAAATCTCTCCCCTACATCTATTTAAAATAATATTTTTACGAAATTTTTGACACTCTGCGTATTTTGGTAATCAAATACTGAATTTTATACTCTCTGTGAATGTTAAAAGTCAAATACTAAATTTAGACTTCCTGTAAATGTTGGAATAGAAACTAAATACTAAATTTAGATATTTGGTAAATGGAATGAAATACTGAATTCAGTGAATGTTGGAAATGAAACACTAAGTTGAGGTGCTCGGTGGATAACAGGAACCGAATGCTAAACTTACAAGCAGAAATTAGTACTTGTGCTTACAGTCTACAAAAAGTATCCACTACGCGACACATTGCGTCCCAAATCTCACCGTATTGCGGAAGTTAATAATTTGTAATTCCTTTGATCGGATCTTAATGTTTCTCCTCACTCTGACGTTGAGACGCTTGAGCACTTATTAAATTATAACTTCTCAAGTTTCAATTCGCATATACTATTCATGGATGCTTGATTTTTTCGACATTCTCGGCACGGCCATGCTGAAGTATCGGTTGAACAGCCGAGCTAGAGCCACTCTCTTCCCCTGGACATGAAGGGATGTTGGTGGTATTTGTTCTAATTCCTCTAATTGTGAGATACTCATCAACGAGTTCATTTCCTACCTCGCTCCATGCGGACGCAAATTATTCTAATTTGGCTACATTTCCACGAAGGTTCAGTATTGAGTTAGCACGATGTCAGTCTGGTATACTTCCTCTTTAATATATGTTCATCGATTCGTTAGCGTTACATTTCTTCCGAAGGCATCCGCCACCTTCTCATCGAATTGTTAGGTATGTATTTATGTTCAATGCATCAGATGATGCTACAATTAATTTAAATACCGTACAGTTTTAGCAGTAGACACTTTTTTCGGTAACACATGAGAGGGTGTGAAACTTTTTATGTATAAGTTAACGTATTCCAGGTTTGTTTTGGATTTAAGGCTGGTTGTAAAAAAATTCATGTTTTCTGGCCAAAATCAAATTGCTGATTAAATCTTCTAATACATTAATGACGGAATACTTTAGTTTCCTGCCTTCACTTACATATAATGATTTTATGAGTTGAAGAATTAAAAAGTTTAACTTGTGTGTGAGTGTTATTACTACTTGACGCATATTTTATGGGGAAAATAATTTAGATCCAGAAATTTTGCCTTTTCCCCTTCTTCACCTGATGCAGTTTTCAATGAAACGTGTTTCGTGTCTTAAATTACCATACTTTAAAAAAGTACCACCAATTCAGCGCATAAAAACTAAAAGAAATTAGTCCAAATTATAAAAGAACTACACATACTGATAATTTCTTGACCTTTTACAGTGAAATGACGTGTGAGTGCACACTTGCATCTAAATTATTTAGTTCTCCACGCATGTTGGCATAGTCCTGCCCGTGTGCTGGCACAGTTCGGTCAGCAATATCCCTGACTGGCACTGCTTCTGCACTCCCTACTCGCGTTGTGGAAAACTTGTAGATGTAGCCGCCGGATATCATCACTTATCGCGTTTAATTTTCTCCAAATAAAAACCGTAATTATTTTCAGCTAGTACTCTGTTAAAATTTCTTACAGTAATTATCAAGAAAGTGTTCAAGCTAATAAGCAGGCTGTCTGAGCGTCACAGTAATTAGCGTATAATATCAGGCAGGCTCAGCTGTGCACGAACATTGCACGCTTGAATTCAGCCTGAGCGTTGGAATTACTTACAAGGTTTATTGATTGTACTATGTAACTTGTGCTCTGGTCCTGGCAATTAATTGTCACTCCTGTTTCGTATATGTTGTGAGACAATGTAAAATGGGCATTATTTCTTTGGAACTTTGCTTCTGAATTACGCATACTTGTGTTCCTGACTGGCGTGAGAGTGAAGAAAGGAAAAGTGGAAAAGTCGTAACATTGAAATTAGTATTTTTCCTCATTTCATTTCCCTACAAAAAATGGTAAATTATGGTGTTCAACCCAGAAACAAGACAGAAGTGAAATTTTCTCACGTAGCTTTAGAAATAAAGTATAAATGTTACCGAAGATCTAAATTGCTGACCATAGTTCAAATTTACCTAGTTCTTCACAGTGAGCTTGCTTACACTGAAATAAATAAATACTTGTATACATATTCACAGTGCACATTTGACTCTCAATTGAACGTCATTCTCAAGTGAATGTCACAAATGATGATTGAATAGTGACAAAAATAAAGGATGGCTTAATAACAACACGCCGCCGTCCTAATTAGGAATAAACAAAAGTCGAACATCATGCATCCTTGAGGCTCCGAGTCCAAATTACTTCTGTTGCCACGGCGCGCTCTTTTCTCTCTCTCTTTCCAGCACCGAGGTCTCTAACTTGTACTCCCCTGCTACTTGCATTCGCCTGCATCTTTGAAAGCCGCTAGACCTTTGATTGTCCTGTGCATTGATATTGAGGCAGCAGGGACTAGGGTTGATAGCTTAATTTCCAAATTAAGTGCAGATCGTGGAAAAGCCCTGGACGGGCAGAAATATATTGGTCGTATTAGGAAATTGGCGGGTTGGGTCAAGTTGTAGTTTTTGTAAGAGGTGGCTTGGTCCCGTCAGATTTTATGGAGCAGTTTAGGAAGTAGGTAACGGTTCAGTGGCACATTCACTGGCTGCTATCGTGCTCAAATCATCTTCTGGAAATTGCTACGCTTAAGTTTCACCTGAGAGAGAAATCAAGAGAAGCTTATCATGAGTTACAGTACATCATGGCGGGATAATCCTGCCTTCCGTCTTGGCAGGATTATCAAAATAACTTCCATACTGCAAACATTTTAGATGATTTATGTAGTGAGCTCAGCGTATTCGAGCTTAGAGTAGACCGAGATCAGCTTCTAGCATAGGAACTCAAAAGAGATACCTGAACAATTCAGAGACGAAGTCACTCTTCTCGGGTTAAAACAAGAACCTTTGGTGCGAGAACCTGACGTTATTTTCTTTGCTTGAAGGGAATTTGAAGGGACTATGCTGCGGGAACCAGTCGTCATTTTCTTTACTTGAAGGGACTCCAATTCCGTTGAATATTAACTTGCAAGATACGGTTCGAACGAATTAGACTTCATACACATTATATTCTGATTCATGCTTGAAACCTAGCCGTAACAGATTCTCCATTGGGATCACGAGAATAAATTCTCATGATTAATCTGCTGAACAAAAAGCTTCTTGGTCACGACTTGCAGCTCAAGGCACGCGTGCAGCTTCATGAGGGCTTCCCAGATGTCGGGTGTGTGATGGCCGAGCGTTCATTCACGTCAGACTTTCAATTTACCAGGATGAGTTCCCGCAAAACAAATAATTACCCTCTTCAATCTAGGTTACATTCAATTTGCTAGCGAGAGGGCATTTGGCAAGGAGGAATCTAAGAATTCATCAATCAGATCCTGATCAATGATGCTCGTGATGGACGTTGAATCGATATTGAAGATCTAAGAGGCCCACCGAGAGCTCGATGGGTGCACAGAAGATCTTGGGCCGATGTCGTACATCATGCAGAAGCTGCAGGCTGTGCGTGGTGGCTTCAACAAAGTCCTCGGCCCGGACACCGGAATGTGGTCCCAGTCTCAAGCGAGCGTTGTTTATTCAAGCTTTTCTTCCGGTGCGTGTCTTTTTAAAATTCATCGAGTCACCAGTAGAATTTCCTCAGCGTTTTCACATCCATAGAAATTTTCCTTCTGAGGTTTTCAGAGCTTGAGATATTGTTGATGTCCTCGGGTGCCATTCACGTTGTGAAGGTTCTTGTTTTACTTCCTGGCTACATGGAACACAAACGCGCCTCAACAAATTTGATGAGGTTTGCCGTCTTTTATCTCAAAATGGGAAGTGTTTGCCCAGTGAAACATGCATGTAACGGATCACAAATTTTCGTATTCGTTGTCTTTCAAGTTGACTATTCAAAATCAAATTATGTCAACCAAAAGTGTGCCATATCGTACTCTATGAAACACCACGTTTAATTTGTCTTTTATTGCATCCTTTTACTATACGACTTACAATATCTTACGTACGATACAGCTGCATATCTCCGCGGCTCCTGGTAATATTTTCATTTGAAATACTGATGAGAGGGACAGAGAGACCAAGAAACCTACAAACTGTGTCTCATTTCATTGTAGACGAGCGACTGATGCTCTGAATCGTTCAAGTTTCGTCGTATCATTTTGAATTTTATGACTGGCATCAAATTTCAATCTCGATTACTTCTATATTCCCGCTATTATGATTATAGTAGTCGTGTATTTATGTATCATTTAAAATACACGACACTCGGGTTCCACAATGAAGAGGGCAATTTTACCAAAAGCCAGAGTTACCATACAAAAGTCAAAAAAGCGAGCCATGGTGATATCTCTGGTCGACCGTGCAAGCAGGCATTGGTTGGATAAAATTTGGCCGAAAAATAACACCAAATTCTCCGCGTCTCGAACGAGATTGGTAACCCTAATAGATTTATTAATCAGTTAATAAATAAAAGCATCACGAACCGTAATTAAGACAAATTATCAATAAATTCATTGCTGCACCATACATTCGGGGTACATTCAAAAAAGTAAACTAAATTTTCAGACGCTTCAAGATCCAGCTTGCCTGCGAGCTATGAATATATTTTAGAAGGAACTAAACAGCAAACGAAAATGTAAAATTGGGCTGCAAAATAACGTAGGGTCAGAATTATAATATTAAGACTATAATAGAGTTTACATTGGTGCAACACCAAGATAACTTTCTGAAAAAGTATACGAACATGCTTAAAAACATTGCATAGGATGCTCAAGCGTCTTTCGTAAAAAGTCATGTGAAAGAAAATAATCCCTAGTTTAACTTTGATCAACCAAATATCTTATGTATTGAAATAAAGAACTAAATTCTGACGATTTTTGAAAGCATTCCTTTCATTTTGTCACCAAAACTCCATTAGCCGACGCATTCCATCTCCGCATTCTCTAATAATTTAATAATTTGGAAGATAATTTTATTGAAACTCTTCTGTGCTTGTAAATAGGATACGAATTACATGTTCATAGGTCCTGCGTTTGTAAATTTAATTCCCTTGTTGATGAGTCGTGTTTAACTGCTCGAAAGCTTGGGAAGAATAAATTTCCACTCAGAATAAGTTCTTACAAATTACCCTCTTCATAAATTTAAGTTGGTATAAACGGAAAATAAATTCTCTCTTAGACAAGTGTCTCTTGCCTTCTTCGAGAGCAGTCAATGATCAACCACCGATGTGCCGGTTTTATCCGCACGCTTCAACTTTCTCCTGATTTAAGCCTAAATTATAGAATATTTTTTGTTCTTATGAAAATTTACCTATATTGTTCTTCCGTCAGATAAATTCGAAAATTATTAGAACGATTTATTATCGATAATGAATGCATGTGACATACGAAACGTTGGAGATAAAACTGCAGCATGCCTTTAGGAAATCTTATTTTTCATTTCAATCCTGCTTAAAAGGTCCTGATAAGAAATATTGAGAAAATCAGCAGTAGAATTGTGAATAACGAGTTGTCCCCGGTCATCAGTAACACTTGTCTAATATATTTAAATGTGTACATACAATTTCCTATTTAGAATCTTTTTTTATCTGTAACACTCTTCACTGGCCACAAAGGAGAACATTACTGCGAGTGGCACCGATATGCGACAGCGTCATAGACACGCTACTGAATACCGTATCGTAAATAAATGTAATCTAAAGAAAGCTAAATCTCCTATTCACTAGAATACGACCTGATATTATTTTGGTTAACATACTTTGTTTTTGAATGACTGACTTCACAGGACACGATGAAGAGCAGCATCACTGAAAAAGTCCATTTATTTGATGAATAAAGTATGGTAAATCCTGTCATTTTGTCAGGGCGCGTATAGAAGTTAAGTATAAAGTACTGGCCTCCGTAAGCCATGATGGTAAATCTCACGTGAAATAATGCAATTTTCTGCATCACTGATACAGAATGCCTTCTCTGACATGCTTTCGCTGATCAAGAAAACGTACTCGAGAATCTAGACCCGGGAATTTTCTCCTCAAATTCCATAAGATATGAAGAGGAAATAAATAAATACTCCGAGGGTATCATTAGGATAGGGTGAAGATAGTCTTAAAGCACTGTCTTTAATGGCTCCACCGAGCACTGTCCGTCAGGGTACTTCTTAGAGGAATGCAGAATTCTGAGCCGGTTCCTGAGGGCTCCGTAGCGCACGTGATAGCGCACCTGACTCCCAGGCAGGAGGTCCTCGGTTCGATACCTCAGGGTGGAGTACTTCCCTTGGGAAAGGAAAATTAAAGTAAGACTAGCCTAAAAAGGCGGCACATTAGTTTGGACCGGGACGCTGTGCTCGAACGAATTACACAGTTTTCAAGGTACCCGAGGAGCACTCGGCCACACCTTACACACTCGGCTTCTCTCATCACCTGCCCTAGCTGATGAGAACAAAACTGCTGCGTGCTTTGTGTAAGAAGCTGATATGGATTTACTTTGATTTACGTCTCAATTTTCTTGTATGTGTTTTTCTTGAGAGCGTACCGGCTGGCCGTGCGTATAATAGACCTCCGGCGCTACTGAGTTCGTAGTTATCCTTTTCTTTGACTTTCTTAGTTTGAATTTCCTTCGAGATCTCTCAAGCCACTGCCTTGATGCGCTTGAGCAGCTTCAGTGGTCACTGTTTATTAAATGATTCACAATCAACCTTTTATATCTGCATAAAAGAAACTCATTAGGGTGAATATGAATTGTTGGGGCGTCTACCTAGAGGAATTTACAGGGGTTCAGTTCCTACTTATTCGGCTGGTGGGAAGAGAGTGAACTCCCTCGTCTCTTGCAACGCTAACTGACGACTGAGCACATCAGCTCACTTGTGAAAACTATGTAGAATTACTTAGCATAATGTCATGAGATGGTGCACTACTTCATGACCAGCATTGCAATTTATGACGTAAATACACGGCGGTGTAGTTGTGAGAGTAGTCACCGTACGAATTTATCTTTGTAATTTTGCTGAATGGTCCTCGTAGGCATTGAGGGGAAAAGGATAATTCTTCTCGAAAACTAAACTTAGATTTTAAAGGATCTGTGTAAACCTGAAATAATTTTTAGCTCAAATTTCACCCACATAGAAAAACTTTGGATATTAACCTCGCATTTAGAACTCAAATAATTGTACATGTATAAGGATGCACGAGAGACAATTCTCATACTGCAACACCGCCAAAACTGCACTGCCAAAAACCACACCCTGTATGTCCGTGCAGAAGTGATTCAAGTTCAGACCTAATGTCAACGATCTGAATCAGGAATATGGCTCAACTAAAAGACCTTGTGCACACAAAGTGGTCTTTCAGCTATCTCGCCGCTGACCGTTTTGATTCACCTCGTAATCACCGCGTTAGCTTTCAGTCTTGTGCTAGTTAAAGTACTGACGGACTAGGCGTACATAGAACCGCCTCTCTTAGAATTGGAATTAGGCCAGGCAATTTGTAAATCTGCCCAATTTTATTATCATGTTTTGTAGAGCCAGAGTGAAAAAAATCTATCAGACAAACTGTCTTTTCAAACATCTGGCAATTTTACCGCAGGAGCCAGTCACAGGTGTTGTATCACTTCCGAGATTCAGGTTCCCATCATCATCATTTCCCATTTTACAATCACGGCTGCTCACAAGTTTTGCATCATTTCTAGGATTCAGGTCTAGGTATAGACTTTGCATAATTTGCCACATTCTCATCATGATCATTCACAAGTTTTACATCATTTCCAAGATTCAGGTCCAAACACAGGCTTTGCATCATTTGCCACTTCCCCATCATGATCATTCACAAGTTTTGCATCATTTCCAAGATTCAGGTCCAGACACAAGCTTTGCATCATTTGCCACTTGAGCACCACGGTCACTCCTGAGTTTCGCATCATTTACAAGATTCAGGTCCAGACACAGGCTTTGCATCAATTGCCACTTCAGCATCACGGTCACTCCGGAGTTTCGTATCTTTTCCGAGCTTCTGACGTTCGTGTCCGTAGCAGCACGGCCACGCAAGGCGCCCGTGAGAGCAGCGGCGCACGGGGGCCGGGGGGGAGCAGCAAGGACCGGTCTGGGGCGGGCGGCGGGAGTGTCTCAGGTGCATTAATCAAAGACATTGTCAGCTGCTGGCCAGTTAGGGGGCACAATTAGCACCTTGCGTGCCACTACTGACTCGTGTACAGATTTACAAAGCCCTTCAACCTCGAACGATTGTAAACTACGGCCATCTTTTGACGCTAAATACATATCAAATAAATTCCAAGTTCTGGCTCTTATAATTTGTCCTCTATTATGACTAGGTTTGTTCGTTGTGGGGGTTAGATTTAAGAATTATTTAATGCTTATTTTGATTGTGCTCCGCTATCGCCTCAGCGATAGATCACACTTACCAGAACAGTTCACGCTGCAGATTTCAGCAGTTAGAGATCGATTCCAGCTACTTCAGGGGCCACTATCTTCTTCATTTTCGCTGGAAAAAGCCTACTTACAATAAGCCCTTCAGTGGAATGGAGAGTTGGAGGTGCATTAAAATTTAGCGGTTCGGTTCAATGATCGATCAGTGAGGTCTTGTACACGGCGAGCAGCAGGTGGGAGAATGTTTACCACAGCAGAGTGAAAGGCCATTTGCATTCATAACGATATCTCGATATACTCAGTTTTTCCTTGATTCTATAATAAATGTTTCATTAATGGACCATTGGTGTACAGTATTCTAGTGGCAGGGATCTTTTCAGTGACAAGGTTCCTGATTGGGCGACATTGTCGCGGAGCCCGTGCAGCGATGTCCTCTCCCTATTTCCAGCGTGCTGCAGGCCAATAATTTCTCGAGCCTCTTCGCTCCATTGAATCACCTTAATAATTTATACTTGCGCTCAACAATGAGAATGGAAAACGAGAGCACCACCAAGACTTCAGTAGCTGAAGGATGTTTAAAGGCAAGTATTCGTACTCCGCTTTTTTGTTCTTTTTTCAATTTTGGATCGTTTATGATTGGTGTGTTTTCTCAGAGTCAGTGTACCAAGTTACGTCCATGCGAGGCTTGGTGCTTCCGTTACTTCGTTGGCGCGTTTCGAAAAATTATTGAAAACCAAGTACTTATCCTCCCTCGTTTTCCGGAGTGCAGCATGCAAGAACTGGATTGAAGCCTCGAAATTCCTTGAACAATGTTCCGCTTACGGAATATAAAGTGCGATAGAATGCCGCAATTGAAAAGTTCTCAAGTTGCAGGAACATCGCCGCATCAAATACTTCCACTCAAATAATTGCTCTAGAGACTCTTTGCTTCGGTTCAGGCATCTAGGTATAGTAGGCACATCTCAAGCATGCAAACTTTGAATTCAGGTTCAATGATCTAACGTGTGGTGGATAACGGTAAAAGGAGAGCTCGGATGTGTCTGCATTGCATTTTCACGTTACCATATAATGCCTGAATGTATTTGGTTCTCATAAACTATTGAAAACCATTTAATCCTTGATTCTGAGCCTCATTTTTATGGTAATATGATGGCAGAAGATTGTCGAACATGTTCAATTCAAGATAAATTTGTGTGCAGTATTGTCTGTGGTTCTTTAATAAGCAATTAAGAGCCACGGTGGACGACTGGACTGGAATTTCCTCGCCTCACTGCTGTTAACTTGACAGCACCGTCATAAAAGTGTATTATTTTATGACCTCTAATTCCAGAAACGAACGCTTTTTTCTGCAAACTGCACGAATGAATCTCGCATGAATTTTAAAGTCTGCTTTGTTTGCGAAGAGGTCTAATTCAAGAAACAGTTCTTATTCATGAAGCCTCTAAAATGTCAGATGGCTGAGAATTTCAAATTTGCTGGACGGAAACCGCATTCATGAATCCCCTTAATAAGTAGAGTTAATTGAGCGCAAACTGCTCAGTAATGGGAGCTTTGTACGGGAATTTTGACACGGATCGCGGCCGCGAGCCTCTCTGAACATCGCACACACGCGCCTCTGCCGCGTACGGTGGACGGCATTAACCCGCCAATGTACGGGGCGGAACTGGGAAATTATAACAACTTTATGCCGGGAGAATATGTTCCTGGGTGAGCCTTAGCGGTCTTAAAATGGTTCAATTGACTTGCCCATTGTTAACTGTTAGACGCGCAACACTGTCTTTTAAGATATCTGCATAATTACCTTTCTTGAAACGAGTGCGTCCGCTGTCCTGAGAGTGATTTGTACAGGCTATTTCTTAACTTCTGACTCGCTCTACATGTTCAGTAGGTCACGATATGCTTCTTTTAGTGTAATCAAGTCTGAAGGGCGAGCGGTGCTATGAAGCCATTTATTTAAACGCTTGATTTCGCGTCATTGCACAGTTATGAAGAACATGCAGAACTGAATATTTAATCAATTGTCGGAGTAAAAATGTGAGCAATTCTCTACAATCAGAAAATTCCTCCATTTTAATCGTGTTCTTATTAACGTCTCAAATTCCAACACAAACAGGACGTGGATCGAGTAATGAACTCATTTTCAGGCGTGCCTTCAGAACGGCCCCGTGAACCTGCGCGGTTGTCGCTCTTTGAGCAGTGCAAATTGATGTGATGAGCTCACTCGCCTGCCGCCCGCTCCAATTCTTGCCCCTCCTGCAGCACTGAGCTGAGCGCCTGTCAAAATTGGTGCAAGTGGCACATTATGTGACTGTGCTCGGCACTCGAGCTTTACCTTAGCTTTATCTAGTCGTGAGTTAATATTTTATGGGATTAAAGGGCGCGTAAACTTTGTTCGTATCATTTGGTGATTACAACGTTAGCCTAGCAGGTACTGTATTTGAGCTCATATTTCTCCTGCATTTCCGTATGGATACTGCACCGTTTATGGGGCACCTTTAACCCTGAAAGCAGGTGATATTCCCAAGCAAGTGGAACATTCAGGGACTGATTGGTGAGATATTCAGCCATCATGGTTGAGCAGTTACATTGAAATATTGGGCAGTTCGCCTCCAAAAAGAGGGGGAATTTTATAAGGAAGAGAAAGTACTTGAGTTCTCAAATAGTTTTATAAACTACATTATTATTTACGTAGGAAGCGCCTCATATTCTGTTGTCCACTATGTAACCATGTAATGAGTCCTTAGCAGCGGAAATGTGAAATTTAAAGCACCGTCTTTCTGGGCCGAGGATGTTTGGATCTGCAGCGGTCGTGAGTTGTGCGCTAGGTCATCAAGCTCGCTGAGTAAACGCTAAAATGAGCTCAAAATAATAATCAGTCTTACTGTCTTAGTACCATTTAATGTCTTGTATCTTACAAAACCGAGTCCAAGCGTCGTGTTTGGAAGGTGATTTAATGTTAAATAACCAATTTACTATTTTTTTAAGAGTAGATTATGTTTTCGGCAGTATCATTTCTTCATCCTCTATATCTATAGCATAAAAGTTGAATAATGAGAGAAAAGTAAAAATTATCTCTTTGAAACGAGATTTTGAACATTGACTCTCGCTAAAATACATGAATCTCAATTAGATATTGCCTAACCCAACTTCTTCGTGCGCCAGAGCTCTGAGAGTACGATCGCTAATTTCACAGAATCACTTGCTGTGTGTCATCAGTTTTGTTAGCAACATACTTAGTTGAAGGCTCCAAGAATGTTGTTAACATTGCTCCAAAATGGAGCCCATGTTGTATCCTGTTTGGCACTCAGTTAACTAAAACGTTCGAGCATCATTGTAGCTTATATCAAGTGTGGCGTAGTGACGTGAGCAAGTGATTATTTAAACGGTGAAAATGGTAACCGTATTTAGCCACGTCCAGAGAGGACCTTCCATAAAATGAGTCGAGTCAGACGTGGTCTCTAATTTTATGTGACCTTTTGCACAACTGAACTTGTATTCGAAACTGAATGGCAGCTCTGATTTTTGCGTATTTGTAAGTGATCGTTGCTTTATTTCATAGGAACAGTGGCATTTGGTTATTTATTCTTGAATGACTGGTGATTTCATATCGATGACACATCCTAAATACGATTGGTCTAATTTTTTGGCATCGCAAATTTGATTACGGCGAGAGAAATTATTTTCATAAGGCTATGAGACATCCGTTACCCGAAATTTGAATAACAAAACTACTGTCATATTAAATGTTTCACAGGAAAACCATCATAAGCCTGCGATTAAAATAAATTATTGACGTTACTCACAGACAAAAATCGATTCTACAAAGAAGAAGCTTGCCGTCCATGTGTTACAAAATTCTACTTAAGCTGGGTAAAAACATAGCGTGTGGCAGGCCGCCGTCACTGTCGTAGTTGTCGCCGGCGAAAACTTTTCTCAAAAGCTCTTTTTAAATACAGTTATTCGGGCCGGGCTGCAAGGAGGTGGTCGGTTCAGGGTCACGTAATTGATGCTTGAATGCTGCAGATGCTGGGAGTCTTGTTCGGCCTAAACACGGCTGTGCACTCTCCAGTTCTCATTCGAAACGTCAGTCTGTATTCCTTCTTTCTGTTCTCTTCCTTGCGAGTTAGAAAAACCCAGCCTCCTTCATTAGTGTGGTCTGATTACTGCATGTGTTATTAGCATAGAATTCAAATAGATTTCTCGGCGCATTTTTGCTTTTTGTGCTCGGTTTGATTAGTTTGCGAGGGGGTTATTTTAGGCAGGCATGGATGACGTTCTGTTGCAAAAACTGGCGCAACAGTTAGTATTTTGCGATGTTGTTGAGCTTCTGCTTGCAACTTTCTTTCACCACCACAGATCGCAGGAGCGGCTGCGCCGCAGCGCTTGCGCTACCGAGGTCACCGTGGCAACCACGGCTCAAAAATTCAGTTGGGTTTCGACGGAGCCGTGTGGCAGGAAACGATCATCATTGCGCTGCTCAATTAGTCTTCACAAGGATCCCCGTGTAAAATATGATGAGTTTCGGTTGTCATGATGATTTTACACAAGGATGAAATGAAAGCTGCGTATGAAGTTTGTCCAAATTTCCACCTGTCTCTGGTCAACAGAAAAAGAAATAATGAAACAAACACAAACGAACGCTTGGTCTTAGAGCATTTATCTCTATCTCGAGTTGGATGCTTTCGTTATTGCGTTTGATACACCACTGGGGAGGCAAAGTTCAGGATGAAGATGTCTCAAAATAGAGAAGAAGCGTTTCTGTTGGCGTCATTACTCTCGGGACACCGGTGTCCTGATGCCTTCAGCGCGCACGGAATACTAATGTGTACGTTGTGCCTCCACTAGTAGTGGTAGTTTTCACAATCCTCCTATAGGATCACTGGTGCAACCTGCACCTCCAGGGCACTCGTTAATAACGTAGGTCATACGAAACGCAAACCGGCATTCATTTCTTAGAAATACTATCTGCAATAACGCGAGGTTTTCGTTATTTGTGTGATAACAGCGCCTGTGAAAACTTGTACAGGAGTTTTCTTGAGTTTTTCTGTGGGTATCGCAGGAGGGTCTGAACGCCTCGCATTGCTCATAATGATAGGGTGCGACCGGGCAGGTCCAGGTCTGATTAAAATATAAAGGGTCTCCTGATGGGAACTCCTGATAAAGAAGAGCATTCGTGCCTCCAGAAATGCCTCGCGTGGGCCCTACACTGATCAGATCAAAAAAGTGGAAGGTAGCAATTTTATGATAGGGCAACATTGACTTTCGTGCTCCTAAGAAAACGAACCTCGTCAGAAGCCTTCGCTAAGTTCGTGATACTCGCGCGCCGTATAAAATAGATGGAAGCTCTCTGCTCAGGTTCATTTTTCGAAAGGGCGAGTTATGAATACTTGGCAATTTAAGCGAAGGCAGTCCGGAAAACTTTAGAAGGGCTCTTATTGTCAGGATATAGAAAACTGAGCGCGCATGATTCGTAAAGTGAGATTGTATCGAAGGATCGTGCTCAGATATCGATCTACGGTCGCTCGTGCGATCAGCGAGTGGCTGCTGCTGGGGCACGGCGGTACCGGCAAAATGCGGGGCCTGTGCCGCTTATTTAGTGCTTCTCCATTAAAGTTCTCCTCGTATGCATACGCTTCAATAATTTTTTCGGTTAGGTTAGGGGAAGCTCTTCATCACGCAGAAAATTGTTAGGAAGTGTACTGTAGTCCCCATGCATAGTCCTCTATTATTTGATGTTTGGAAAAGTGTGTTGGATCTGAAAGAGGCGAATTTTCCAATTAGGATCCACCTTTTTCAAGAATAACTTATTATTAATTCCGTTTCTTACTCAAGGCATTAGAAAAATTCACCTTCAAATCGCCCCGAAAGTTAAATTAATAAGCAAAGCGTAGCCATCGCTCGGCCATGCTGCAAATTGAAGACACGCGTTTCGGTCGAGGTACACTCCGAATAAATGACTTCGCCGAGCCCCCTTGAAGCTCTGATCACGTGTAGCCGGACGAGCGGAGACAGCGTCGTGCTGAGAGAGGCGCCTCCAGAAGCGCCCTGTACAGCACGGCCTGGGAGCGTGTTTGACAAGTGCGATATATCGTCAGATTAGAGAGCAAGTTGACTTGCAAATGAGCTCCATACCTGCAGCATGCAACGAAAAAGTATTGGTTTTCCGACGTGATTCATCGCAGCTGAAATTCTCTCCAAGATTGATCTTACGTAAGTGTTTGATTAACAGCTATGGCGATAACAAAGTTAACGGAGAAATAAGCTTCTTGAAACTTGTGATTTATATTTTTAAAGCAAAAGAGGAATTTGATCCACGGCTTATATAGAGTAATACTTTTTCTATTAAAAAGATAGGCTATTAGATTAGGCTATTGGAAAAAATATATTTTCTTAAAAAAGAACTTTATGCAAAGGTTCCCCGTAGAATTGTTATGCTGCAATAATGAACTTCAAATTGTTAATAGTATTGATAGTCTTTTTAAACGTTTTTTTTAAAAAAAGGCACTTTACTTAAGGTACGCAGTGTACTTAATGGCTGTAAGAGATGGACGAGAGGCAGTGTAGCAGCGCTTGCCTTATACAACTCGTGGGGCAGTGGAGGGCGTAGACTGATATTGGCTCTCCTGATCACCTAGAGCGCTGTGTAATATTTAGCGACGTACAATATGCAGGAAATATTGAGAAATGAATATGTCTGGTGTAAATGCAGGATGTTGTGCTACGGCGCGAGAGAAAGTCGCTCCTTTACACATTGAAATGAAATTTCAAGGAATAGATAAAATGGAGTTAAGCGTCAAGAAAACAATCAGTGTGAGCTGTGCAGCGTCGCAGTCGAATGCATGGCTGTGGGGACACTTTATCTAGTTCTACAACGAAGAAAACGATGAGACTCACTTTGAGAATTCGTTTGCATGAAAAAAAGAAACGTTGCGTCCAAGCTCACATGACTTATCTATCTCCGTAGCCCGTTAGATCGCACAATATTTCAGCTGAGTGTTCAACTGCTACTGCTAATTGTACGCTGTACGGTTTGGATTTCTACTACAAAAAACGACCACGAAGAAGAATACTCCCAGATCGATGGAGTGAATATTGAGGGCTGAACGCTTCAGTAGACTACACCGAAGAAGCTGCTACCGCATTTATGTCGTGGAAATGAGAAGTGTATTATAGCCTCTTTAATAAGAAGGATGGACAATGAGGGGCAGTTGGCGGCACTGCTCTGGAATACTAAGCGGCTTGCGTATGGTAGCACAATTGCATCGTCCAACATTGATCATTCGTGCTATGCCCCATTATGCGCGTTCACAGCTTCTGAAATTTTATGGGTTGATTTGGCAACACTATCCAGAATGCACATCTCACATCTGGTCCATTGGGTCCGGAATATGAATTCTTGAGGATTTTGACAAGCTTAAGCTCCACGTTTCTTGAACTGGCGGAGTTACATTGACGCCAACGAAGGCTGCACCTTAACTCAGTGGATGCATTCTTGCAAAAGTAAAGCCAATGCTATGCGTTAGGAAGCAAAGCGTTGCCTCTGCACCCAGCATCGAGACTGGACGTGGAAGCGGTGCTTAGTGCTGATAAATGCTTATGTTTATGGTTGCTTAATGGACTACGTTTTTGTAGTTCGCACTCGAGCTTTGAACGTTACAGAAGAAACACTCCGATACTATCGAGGCTGTCAGGAAGAGCACCGCCATCCCGGCACACACTCGCTCAAGGAGCGGTCACTATCTCCACGACCTCTGGAGATAACTTCTCTCTTAACGCTTCTCCAGGGCATAAAGTATCTCACAAGCGCGTTCCTGGGGCTTGGTAGTGTTGAACAGACCTAAGAGTGTTGCGGGAAATGTAATTTTAGTTTTCAAGCCTGTGTTATTTTCGAGTGTCGTGTTCGAATGATGGATATATTTGGTTAAAAACTATAACATGATGATAATGATGGAATTTCAGATCTCGACTCGCTCACGCTTTCTGTGACCATGTCTGCTGCCCTCACACAAAATTATTGTGGGGTAAACATCATTTGCTTCAAAAATGTACTTAAAATTGTATCGAAATAAATTTCAAGTGGTAAGCGTTTTTTGGATGGGATTATAAACTATATATACTTTTATCTACGCTCATGAAATTCCATTTATAAGTTTATGCGGTTATTCATTCAACAGCGTACACTCAGTTATTTGGTCTCATTCTAACAGCGACGAACATTGTGAACTCAGACTTTATTTAAGTAGCTCCCACACCGAGCTCGCTGCCAACACCACACGCATGAACTCAGGTCCAAATGACTGCACTCTGATGTGTGGTGCTCACCAGCACCTGGTTACGTGTATGTAATTCTCGCTTAAGGAGTTCCAAAATGAGACATTTCAGGAGAATCTCATGTTCGTCTCGTGAGCCGAAGTAAGATAGGCCTTCTTTTTCTGTCTTATTCCTCGAATGCAGATAATATACATCTGCTTGGCGTGTAACTGACTATCTCCTCGCTCCATACAGTGCAAGAATATGAATGCTTTACTCTATAGGGTTTTCCCCCACCGCTCGCCGCCTCTCTTGCAGCTCGTTTACAAGCGACTGAGGTAGGAAACAATCGATCTTTATAACAGGAAAACGGTTTGAGAGAGCAGTGATCTGCGGCTCGTGAGTCAAATCCCCTACATACATTGCTAGGAATATATCAAGCTGAACTCGGTCTGGTTTTCTGACTTTATGCTCGGATTAAAGGGGCTGCATAAGCGGGCGAGCAAGGATGCATCTGTGTTGGATCGAGACCAACGAAAATCGCAGTAAAATCAGCCCCAAAGTCATGAAACGTAGAGCTTAAATCATTTTGCTTGTCACCAATTCCATATAAATGCATATCTCCTACACGTGACATGTACACATGGCACACGATACACACACGACACACACACATGACGCACACAACACACACAAGCACACGCTAAACATGATGTCCACACATGGCACTCAGTACACACACTCACACAAGACACATGACATACACAAATGATACACGACACACACAACACTCAAGGAGGCATTAACATCATGAATTTTTCGGAGCGTGTGGTGGTGTGGTGTTGGTAGGCTCCTCTAACGAACTGGTAGGTGGGCAGGTAGTAGCAGTTGGCCCCTATAACGGATTGGTGGGTATGTGGTAGCAGTTGGCCCCTATAACGAATTGGTGGGTATGTAGTAGCAGTTGGCCCCTATAACGAATTGTAGGTTGGTAGTTGCAGTAGGCCCCTATAACGAATTGTAGGTAGGTAGTAGCAGTTGGCCCCTATAATGAACTGGTAGGTTGGTAGTTGCAGTAGGCCCCTATAACGAATTGTAGGTAGGTAGTTGCAGTGGGCCCATATAACGAACTGGTGGGTAGGTAGTCACAGTATACGGGCTAGCAGCTCCCAGCGTGCGGAGTTGTCTCAGCATTGGATTGCAATCAGCAGACGCTATCGTAATGTATGCAAGCTAATTCATCATCCAAATCTGGGCTGGGCCAAAAGAAAGCTGCTTCAAGAAGCGCCCATAATTTCATCATGATTTATTTACGTTCCTGTAGCTTTAATGTTTAGAGACCAAAAAATTTCACTGAATTAAATGCTGAGAACTTCAACGAACTTACCCGTTCCTTAACTCCGACTGAAAGATTATGCCACAAAAAAAGTATGAGCTCGGCTTCTTGGACGTGTTTAGGCCCTCTTTTTAAATGATGAGATCTTGAAAAACTCGTGTTTATACGAGGTACTACCGCTGGATCCAGCCAAAGAAGACCAAAAGAGTAAGTAACGCTCAGGTGGAACAGCAATTAATGTAAATCACAGCGCGCGAAATGGATGTTGCTCAACCAAAATGACGCCATAGTTACTTGTTCCATCCCTGTAAACGAGAGGAGGCTTCTCTTAACTCTAGACATTCACATTTAAAATCATCGGTTACAGATCATTATGCTATCAATCACGAACAAGAATCAATGCTTTTCTCTCGTATCAAGTTCATACTTCACGGTCGGCTGGCTATAGAACGTCTGTGTGGCTGTAGCATGGCCAGGCAGAGCCTTCGAAAACTTCTGCGTACACAAGCCCGCGAGGTTCTGCTTAGAGTTGGTGGCTATCTATCAACCAAGTTTTGGTCGTGAAATAGCCTTATCAAAATTAACTCTCGCCACTTGGCGACTTCTGACTTATTCACGAGCACAAAGGACGCTTTACCTCAACGCGACGATGTTTTCAAGTTAACTGATCCACCTCAGGTTTGGCTTCCTGTTCCATGTGCAGCTGCATTTCAATAAAAATAAATGTGAAGACAACCGCTAGCCGATGAAATATTTTACTTGAATGCAAAATAATTAAAAGATTCCATTTCAAGAAGGTATTGCATGATTTTAATTCCTCCTTCAACTTATTTTTAGTAAAACTTTTTATCTTATAATAGTATTTCTTGCTTTTGAATATATTGTGAAGATGTGCAAGGAAATGGGCTTGAATATTCATCAAAATCAGTCTTTGGTAACATTGAGGGAAACTTATTTTAAATAGAACAAGTCCAAAATTTCGTCGAGCTGCTTGTCATTACCAGTATTTTTGGGCTTTATTTCATCCGAGCAAAGTCCGATGTATTCATTGGCGCCGTTCGAGCCGGTCAGGTGCGATGTTAAGTATTTGAGCAGTCGCGCTAACTCAAAGCTCTGCCAGTAATAGTCAGCACATAAAAAGGCAACTTGGGAACCTTAGGATGATGCAGCCGTTCCACGATTTGTAAATTTGACTTCTTTGTGTGAAATTGTTAGTCATGTAATTGCTAGAAGCTTAGGCAGGCAGAAATATTCACCGTGCGAGCATTTCGGCACAAGTCTCGTGTTTCAGAGACTACGATTTCCTTCGCGACAATTGAGATTCGGCACCGAGACGCCACGAGACCTTATCTTGTTCGTTAGTGCTGTCAAGTGTTCGGGAAAACTTTTAATGCGTTTTTAAGTCGATCCTTTCCTCTCTACTTTAATCTGATTCTAAAATCTACATTTGGGTATAATGTCGTCACTCAAATTTGACTACGATACTGCTACATTTGACTATTTGCAACTGATTCATCTTTGGCTTAGAGAATAAATTTTGGTGCGAATACTGCTACCAAATTTTACTTCTATAAAATTCGGACAGAGCGCCGTAGCACCGAGAAGCAATAGACTTGTACATACCATTACCGGTCCGGAAAATTGCATGTGTGCACTTTAAGCCGTAGAACTTTCCGCTGGTCTTCACGTGCGGGAACGTACGTCACGGATATGTCTTACAAAAGTTCGACAACGTCCATTACGTATTTGTTACAAACGTTCAACAACGTGCATTACGTATGCGGTTCACAAAAATTTGAACGTCCATTAAGTATAAGTTTCACAGAGTTTGATGCCGTGCATCACGTATATGTTTTAAAAAAGTTTGACAACGAGCATTACGTAGACGTTTCATAAAAGCTTAAACGTGCTCACGTTTCACGTGCACAAACGTGTTACAAAAGTTTGATACCGTGCATCACGAATATATCTTACAATTATACCGCAGCATCCACAATCTGTTGGACGGACGGCTCAAAACTGAGGAAAACTTGGAAGATTTTTCCAATCGATATTAACGGCTTCAAAGTAGTCGAAAGCGACCTTTTATTGATGCGAGCGACCAATAAAGATATTTATAAAGGCTGTATATCTCGCAGTATCAGCCGCATTCCTAGAGAAAATTTCCAGAAAGAAGGTAGAAGAGGTGGTCGGTGGCGGACGTTGATTCGACGCCGTGAAAAAGTGGACAGCGCCGCGGCGTGTCAAGGAGATTTTATGGCTTCTAAACATCAATGTGGCTCAGTATTTACGACTCTTCTCATACGCAGTCAGATACTTAACCAATTCTCATAAACTTCCCTAAAAACTCGCCTTACAAAACTAAACGAAACCAGAATAGAAGCACCCGTGATAAAATTGGGTCAATGTTGGTTCGGTTCTGGAAAATTGGTGACGAGCATGCACGACTCCTTTATTATGTTATACTAATGTCGAACCTTCCATCCGTTAACAAGGCGTTTCTTATGGGACTTCATTTGGGAAGCGCACATGAAACTGTTTCTCTAAGAACTATCTCTCGAAGTGGAAGAGTCGCAGCGCCCGCATTTAGCCAAGCGAAATAACAGAGCTAAAGTACTCCTTCTGGGTCTCGAAAATTTGATTTGTATGGTAGATAAGATTTCTGTTTCGTTCCCGTATGCTGCTGTCGGTCAAGTGCGAAGCTCTTTTTTGCTTCACAAAACGAAGCTTTCGTTTTATGGAATCTTTTTCATTTCTCCTGTAAGCATTCCTATTCAAACATAACCATTATCTTATAGAAGTAGGTACAACCGAAAAGTAGAAAAATTTTGTCGAAATTGTCTATCCTATGTGTCAAATCCCCGTAAAATTTTTACACTTCCCTTCCTAAATGCTAGTTAATCGTATTTTTAACACGTGATTCCCTTCAAGAAAATTTATGAATCATCGTGAAACTGAATGATTTCTTTAGATTTAGTGTTGCAAATAAAGAAAAGAACGCAAGCGACAGACTCGTTCGAACCTATTTAAACGTCCGCTTAAATTCAACGTTCCTGACCTCAGTGCGCTACTGACGACGCAATTTTCGTGGGGAGCTAATTCTTTATTAAGATTTATTTATTTATTTCGTTTGTTATACTAGTTATACTAGAATAGTAGCATGATACTGTAATGCTACTAGCATGTCCGGGCCCTCTTACACGTCAGAGTAGATGCACAAATGAGTCTCGAATATCATTCTATGCGGGATTTGGATGTTTCTGCCCCAGAACAATTTAAATTTCTGACATCGTGGAGTTTAGTTTCGGTCAGAGGTGCTCGAGGGCCGGTCAGTGCACTAGTGACATTTGGCTCGTCCGCATAGTGCTTCATGATGTCACCTCGAAACACGGCTTTGTGTCATACTGTTACCGTAAATTGACCTCATTTCATTTCTAATTCCCAAATTTGGTTGGTGTCTCATTGTTTCACGCTGAAAATTTAACTTGAATCTTATATTTTTTTGAGAATTCAAAATTTCATTGTTTCATTCGAAAATTAGTCTTGCATTCCATAACTTCATACCCTAATTTGGCTTTTACTTAGCAGCTATACTCCCAATTTTTGCTCGTATTTAATAGTCATGCTCCAGAATGTAGCTTGCATTTCGAAGGGTATTCCAAAATTTGGCTTGAATTTTACCTACCCCGAAATTAATTTAGGTTATCGGCGTACTTTCCCTCCAGACTCACATACTAAGTGCAGGTGATGGGCGGAGACCTCCTAGATGTTGAAATATTACGATATACGTGAGAGATTTTTTTTGAGTCTGATATTGCTACCTTACATTCAAGGCGAAGTATTCGCTCACCTAGTCATAGTTTCTGACCAGCTTTCACTCGTTGATGACTCAAACTCTTTACCATTTGGGCTGCATTTCAAGTTTGGTTATCAGGACGCATTGCAATAATGAAGGCTAATCTATTCAACAGACACTATTTATACATTATTTCACGCCCAGAGTTTTCAAGCTCACTTTCACTTTTGACTTCTGCCACTTTTGATACAGTGTCGATTTTTTGGAGCTGAGAAATGCGCTGCTTAAAATTAAAGCTATCCACAATGCAAGTTTCAATATTTCATTACGTTTCAACGTAATGCATTCGATTGCATTCGTAATGCATCGAAATGCATTCGATTTTAGGTTTGATTCGCTTCAAAAATGTCATAAAAGAATCAAACTAGAAGATGTACTTTGCAACATCTTCAAATCCGTAGAAATCGTTTTGGTGGACTGCATGCGAGCAGACAGCTTAGCTTTGGATTTTTTGTCAAATAAGCCGCCAAGACATGTGCCACCAGACCTGCCAAGATCTGTTCCTCACATTCTGCCAAAACTTGTTTCACACAGACTGCCACGATCTGTCCTCACTGCCTATCAAAACCTATGCCATAATGCGCAAAGAGATATGTGCCACTAGGGCCAGCTCTAACTTGATCTCCTCTGATTCGATCCAAACTTCTGTAGTCAAAATTGTGAGTCCCAATTCAGGAATCTATTATTGAGGCAGAAATCTTGAGCATACCATTCGTGCGCTTCTTTATTCTTTTCCCATTAAGTTTTTTCAGAGAACCATGCCATAATCAGGAGGCTTATTAAATAATTTTCCAGATGCGAGTACATGCATCCTCAAAAATGATCGGTTTATGCCTGAAAAAGTCGATGAAAGACGAGTAAACTCGTTTCCAGCCTTCTTATTGGTTATTGAAAACTTGGCGAGTCTACTTGTTCGAAAGTTGAGGAAAACAACTAGATCAAGCAATTTTATTCGTCAGAGTAGATATACTAATTAGATACTAATTAGATGAAGACGAGTTTACTCCTCCCTACCGGAGAAAGGGTTACATTAATTGTTAAGTTCCCTTTTCTCGCGAGTAATGCATGGCTGTCTCTCCACGAGAGAGGCTTTTTACCTCTGACAGTGCAGCGCAGTGCCCTCATGCTCGACGTACGTAGGTGCCGGGTCACTAACAAGTATTTACTTCGTCAAATAACATCACAACGCAAATAATGTTTCATTGAGAGCTCTCTAAATTGTTTCTGAAAGTTTTCATAAGCTGTTTACCCTAAGTACTTACCAATGAGTGACGATAATTTCTTTCTAATTACTAAACTTTTCATTTTTCTCACTTTCATAAAGAATAAGTACGTTCCAGATAGCATTCATTGATAATGGCGTTTCAGTCGAAACCAGCTGGTCTGAGTGTATAAATAGATGATTTTTATCGCAACCCTCGTATTTCTTTTCATTTCGATGAGTACGTTTGAATGACTACCCGTGCTTCATCGATAAAAGACAAGGCGTTTTCTGTATTTATTGTGTTTGATTGTTCACATTGTTTATAAGTCAAAGTTTTGTCATTACAAGTCGGGGCTAGCTTTCATTTCCTATCAGTGAAAGTTTCGTACTTTGTGTCAAATTGTTTGCATTTTATGAGAAGATGAAAATAGCAAGAAATTGAGAGCCGTAAAATGTCCCCTAGCAATTTTTGAGCTATATATATTTCCTAACGAACACGAAGAAACGTTTAAGTTGGAGATACCAGTCAAAATTTTGTAGCAGGTTAAAGTCCATCTATCTTAACTTGTTTATTACGAGTAAACAAATTACTCAGATACTGGTAATAGCAATACAATCAGGGATGTCTTGATAGATTCAGGTGTGTCAATCTTCACTTGTGTGCTCGGTGCTGGCAGACGGTGTGGGAGGTTATGTGTACCCATGTGACACCGATCCTATTCAGAGCTTTGCACTCTACTAATAAAATGTCATTACAGCTAAAAATATATGTGAATTAGTTCAGAGTGGCATTAAAGTGTTCATCACTTGTACAACTAATGCCATACTTCCACTTGAAATTTGTCACGAAAAGCCATGCTTAGATGTCACTTGATACCGAAGCTTCGAAGTCTTCGCTTGATTTACTTAAAGTTATATATTTTCAGTTCAATCTGTAAAATTCAGGGACTGTGACAGTAAGTTAAATTTTGGCATGAAATACCGTAGACTTACTTTAGTGTGTCACGCTAGAGGCTCTAACATTTGTTATATTGTCGTGTGACTCCGAAACTTTGGCTTACGTTTCAATGACGGACATTTGTGAATAAATTCTGGGACCAGTGCATTGCACAAATTCGAAAAAAAATTAGAAATACTTCGTATTTTAGTCGGAGCACAAGTGAATAATTACTATGCACATTTCACACTTATCTATTCACATGGAATGTAATTAGTGTATAATGTAAGTTTACCTATCCTGACACACTATGACCATCGTAGATAAAAATAATCTATCCCAGACGTTTAGGTTTTTCAAAAGTACTCTCCTAACATGTTGCTCTAGAATGTATTCAACCTGGAGAGGAGCGAATGTAGAGTTCATATTTCTTTTGAGTTTTCATGTAATATAAAACGTACCTTCGCAGTTGTCATACGCGCTTTTCACACTGCGGCAACGGAGCAGCCCCAATGAGACGCTCGATCCACACCGCGTCATTTGCCATTGAGGTGATGATCACAGAGCAAGAGTTGTATCGCGAGATGGTAGTGGGCGTAGTGAACCACTCGAAGTTTGGCAGGGAAAATGATGAATTCAATTTTTCGTAAAGTTATCAGTCAAGTTTCATAAAATAGGCCTGCAGAACCGACCTCTGAGTAATTTATGATGATGACTTCCAGTCAAATATTAAAGTGGAAAAGCTTCTTCTTATACAGAATTTATTTTGTTTAGTATTCATCATAGAGTAGAAGCAAAAAATACATATTTTGTTTTTGGAGTTTTCTGTACCGCAGCTCAGTGAAAATGATCAAAATTTGATCCTCACTTTTGGAGAGTGCTCATCATGACGAAACAACAGGTGGTCGAATCTTTACAGAAAATGCAACGAACATTTACACGCAAGGCTTGACTATTGAAATAAATATGTACTATGAGATACATATAAAGCGTGTTACGAACAGTCATGAATAGGGGCGTCTTCATAGTCTAGGCCAAATTTGTGGGCCATGAAAATTTTTCAATCATGGAAGAAGGTTTTTCTTCAGTTAACTGTGACGGATAGTTTTAAATTGCAACTAGTATTTCTCTCTAAACCTGATGAAAAATTATTAAAAGAATCTCCATAATTTCCTGAAAGTATACTTTAGAGGTTAAATGCTGACTGGAATTTCATTAGCATGTTGGAAGTAGGGTGAACGAGACGTTACTTATTAACACTAAAAAAACGGATGAACCAAAATGACCCATTTTTAAATTTCAAATCACAATAACCAGAATCAATAAAATTGACTCTAAGTAGTTTAGGATATTTTATTCTCAATCTAAGTTATTCATTCGGCAACAAAATATCATTATATGACGTCATATATAACAATTATTTTTATTTCATCATTGTCATTTAGACGAATGGCGCATAATGACACATCCGTTTCTCAAGCACAAAATGCCCCGAAAATTCGGGAAAGTTTTCGTCATTGGGCTGTTTTCTGAGAAGAATACTTCAACTCGTGTGAGCCAGCACTCCTGTTGGTGCACCGACGAACAGGAACTCGCAGCATATCGTCTCATACCATCATGCAGGATCTTGGTCTTGAGGAGCTGGCTTGTTATAGATAACGTCACTGTCATGGTGCTCTACCGAGCTGGAGTTTCCTTGAAGAGCGAAAATGTTATGCTATGGGCTCTAACACAAAGCGCATTCGTGAATAAGGCTGGCAACCACCGTAAAAACGGCGATGGCCTAAATCCTGTCAAGTCTAGGGCTTGCCACATCCGATACTTATGGGAGTTAAAGATGTTGGCAATTAGAATGATTTCAAAGGAGAGTGGGAGAAGCTGGAGCGATCAGCAATGTATCTAATTCCTGGGGGAATTTTGTTTATAAATCTTGAACATTACATTACAAATTTTTCTAAGGTACGTTTTTTGGTAGTTTTATTTTCAAGGTTTTATTCCACAGTTTCGAATACATGTTCTCGCCTCGCGAATTACTGAAAAGTTATTAACCTAGATGAGTTCCAAATTGGAGGTTACTAAAGAGCAGGAGCTAGAATGTGGCAGTGACTACGCAGCTCAGCTCAGTTATATATGCAGTATTGCGCTGGAAAATAATATCATTGGGACCGGGGGTGCAGCTGATATGACAAGATGGTCGTTAGTATTCATCGAGCTACGAATTGACGGGGACAGAAAAGTCTTGTCTTTCGCAGTGCAGCTAACGACGATGTGGCGTTCGGCCGGTTAACTAGAGTGTGAGTAATTTTTGTGTTAGGAATAGCTTCACTCTCGCTGATTCTGTGCCATTTGTAGACTGGTCTGGTGATGCTGTTCGGGCAGAAAGAATGATTTGTGTCAGTTCCACAAGTACCCGAATCTAGAAAAAATATTAATGTTAGGCTATTATTTATAGGGATGAGCTACGTGCCGTAAATATAATAACTCTTATTGAGGTAAAAGTTATTGAAATATGAAAGCGCAATTACTAATAGATACCAATTTAAAATGAACATTTCAAAAGGAGCGGTTGAACATAATGACGACATATGTGAAAATTCCAAGTTCATTTGTAATTATGTTGATGAGGTAATACTTTTATGAACATGCAGTTTTTCGATAAACGCGCTCATGTTTTTACAAATGAGACACCGATATGAAAAAGAAGAGGCTCTGCAAGTCATGGCGGGTGTATGTCAGATACCCGACAGCAATGTCTAGTCGCTGGCGCTGGTGTTGCGGAGCTGACATGGACAGTGCAGCGCACCACCACTGCATCCAGGGCTCCAAAATATCTCTTATCAAAAGCCCGTAGTGCCACCAACAGAGCACTCCAAAATCAAGTATAAAAAACGAATGGGGCCGTGAAATCCGTGAAGGACGATAATTTTTCGGTTGGCCTTTTCTCAAGGGCAGAGAGGACATGAAGAGCCGAGACTGTTGCATGATTGTGAGGTTTTTGCGAGGCGTTCGCGAGCACAAAACCTCTTATAATGCCATTTAAGTTCGGCATTCTTGTGTAATTAATGTAATGACTAGCATATAGATCGTTTCAGTACTTAGGAGTGAATCCGCCGACATCCATTATAATGATTGAGTCGATCTGCTTTTTGCCCTTTAGACAAATTGCTTCAAATCGTCCTGACTAATGACACTAAAAAAGGACGATTTTTATCCAAGTTTGAGAGAGCACTGATACGTAGCTGTCATTCATAAAACAAAGGGCATGAAGGAGTTGCGTTTCTCGAGCGCATGAACGAGTCGTGCATTTTGGCGCAAAAATGCTGAATTTTTCCTTTTGCAGCAATCCGAAAAAAATTTATTGTACGACGAGCTGTAAAATTTCATGTTTTTTCGTGGCGCACATGTCTTGATTAAATAGTTGAATTTTGCGGTCAGAGTCATTAGAGGAAAACATGTTCAAATGTTTTTTTGCAACATTCCTGTCAACTTAGCCTTGCTAACCGTCGATGAAGATGTACTATGTTTAGATATAAAATAAGTATTTCCTTTTCAAATTTCTTCTAGTTGAAAGCTTCTAGTTTCTAATCGAAACATGATTCTCCTACTGTTCGTTAATCCAAACTGAATACGAATTGAGCTCAGCAGACAAAATCTGTGCGATTATTTTCATAATTCCCAATTCCAATATGCATGAAAGTGAAGATTGTATCGTGGAGCGACTGTATGTACGAGTTCTAATGCAGGATTGGAACGAATGCAAATCAAATACAAAGAAGAATTCATAAATTATTAACGGGAGAATAAAAACACAGCGCTACTCCTGTATGACTTTTATGAGCTAACTTAAATCGGTTTACGTGTCATTTGGGGTGATCCATTTCCCTTAATCTGTGCAAATTCTAATTACAGCAGGACTACAATGCTCAAAAAGCTGCTGTGATCATTTCCTCCGATTAGCATAAGGCTCTTACAGTCTGCACGGTTGGCCAAGCTTTCGGCTGTTATTTTTTAATTCCCTCAATTTGCATAGACAGCAAGAACCGTAAGATGCGAGGCCAATAATTAAAGAGAGTTAACTACTGAAGATGACCACTGCAATAGCGTGGGCCTTCCAATGGCCCTCTTAGTATGAGGACCGCCCCGAGCTTCACGGTAGCCTGATGCCTTTCTTACGTAGAATCTTGGGCTCGGCACAACAAGATGCCCAGAATTACAGTTTGTCTGCTCTCCACCCATGCGAGGTTTCTTCGAAATAGCTCCTGAAATCCAGAGATGCATTATAAACAGCGAGGCACCTGCATCAAGGTTGTTAAAAATTATGCAGGACTAAAAATGTAGATGACTGAAAGATCGAGCGAATTAAATTGAATGCCAGCTGAAAAAAAACGACTGGAAATTTTTGTCCATGGAGCTTGTTTGAATTTTTATGAGATTCGAGCAAGGTTGTGCAACAATAAACGGAATTAATTCGAAAAAGCACGAACGAGCAGCGTCAAGCCAACGTTGGTGGACGCTGAGTAAAAATATAATTCTAGTAAAAGTCAATTCAGGATAAGAGGGAGTCTGTAAAATTAATAAAACCCTCAACTATATGAGGAAAATTCCGTGTGATGACGTCTTCCAAGTAATGTGAGTTAATTATACAAAATTAAATAAGGAGCATGACATACTGACGGATAAAATCGAAGATATTACGTGGCACGATGGCGGAAATTTACATGATCGGCAGATTTGTAAGCTAGCAACTGAGTTTCAGCCCCGTAGAGTAAAGCATTGTTTAGAATGGGTATAATTTCGCTGGTAGGGAAGGAGTGCACATCACCAACGCTTCCGATCTCGTTCACAACAACTGCTCCATTATAAAGGGAAGTGGGTCCATTATTATTTAGAAAATAGAGGAATAGGTCCATAATAAGAAAATGGAAAGTTCTTTACCGCTCGGGATGACCCACCAGTAGTTCACCGTACTGAACCACCGTATCTACTTTACCACTCGCATGCTGAGAACTGGGTGTATTGCAATTTTTGGTTGTTTTACCAAGCATAAATATATGTCACGAAACTTATTATTTTATGCATACAAGTGCATAAAATATTATACAATATTATACAATAGATGCGGTGATTATATTCATATAATGATTCCTGGGCTACCCAGTATGTTCAGTCAGCGTCTGTTGCCAAAACTGCCGCAGCTGATGTACAGTGGTGGTGATTAAGGTGTGAGAATGCTATCGCACCATATCTAAAAAGAAAACTTTGAATATTCAGGCACTTCACCTCCCACTCCTGGCTATTTCTCCTAAGGAATATGTGGACTGAGAGTCTGAGACGCAGTGTGACTGATCATGTATGAACGTACTAATGGGAAGAATAAAATTACAGACAGTTTATTGTAGCAGTAGGCTTTTCCTCATTCAACTTTGAAGCATGAATCCATCACGACACGCAACCAACTGAACGACAAAATGGGAAAATTGTTTTCGAAACGTAATTTTAGTTACATGGTTTGCAATTGAACATCCTTGACTGAATATCGTGTTGAGAAGTTTATCCTCTCTCATCAAGAAACATAGCGCTTGAATTAGGTATTGTAAAAACACACTAAGCATAGCGTGGGCCAAAAAATATCTGAAACTGGGGCTATAATTTTTCTGTAACTGTGCGTGATAATATAATCAATTTTTTGTGGAAAGAAAATTTTACAGTTTTCAATTTCTTGAATTATAATCACCGATATAAGATGAACTTCGTATCTTTAAGATTAAGCTACGTTTTGAAAATTTTCAAAATAAGTTTCTCGGCTGCGAAGTGTATTCATGAGATTTCTTTACTTTGTATTTTCCAGCATCATCGACAAATGCGAAATAATTTCAGCTACACTTACGGAGCTGACGTTGGTATTTTCAGCGCACGGACAATTTAATGACCATGGAAATGATGAGTTCATTTGGACCTGACGTTTGGAACTATACTTAATTTACCACCCGTGTAGTAGAGCTCTCTGTTGAGCTGCTCCTTGTGTGTATGTGGAAGATTGTTCTGCATTCGGATAGAAAGCCAGCAACGAATGAATTCAAAGATCATGAAAAATTGGACAACCGTGATAGTACATTATCTCAGCGGGAAACTTATCTTCTCGCGCATATTACGTCTGACAAACGTAGAGAAATAAAATTCAGCTCGAAGTCTTTTAACCCCTCGTAGAAACCTAGTGTAGCGGCTTGACCTTTCTTATTAAAAATTAACTCCAGTGTTACACGCATGAATTACTTTTGCAATTTGTTTGTTTTTGAAGCACATTTTGCTACAACTAAATTTTTGCCTTGATGCTCAAAGACAAAGTGTTTTCAAATCAGTGACCATATCATATTGCAATTTCGGTAGCGCGCAGGTGTGCGTACGAGAGCAACATGAGGCACCCGCCGTGGACAGTTTCTGGCCCGGGCGATAGCATCATCCAATTTCTTATCGATGCCTAATTAATAGCTGCTCTGAGGGTCTTAACTGCCTGTCTGATGAAGCCAATTATTATTAGCGAGCTGCTACAACTACAAGCGTACGCGCTGTACAAGTGCGTCTCGAACAAAGTAGATGGCGCGTAGCTAGAGGCACGGGAGATCAGGGTGGTCGAAAGTCGACCCCCAGATGGGCTGTCGGAAACTCTGTAGTTTTCCACGGGTAACGGAACATGCCTCGAGATAATCCTTGGTATCCAAAATACGAGTCCTGCCGAGGGTCAGTCAATCAATAATATTTGCCCTCCTGTTTCATGTATGACTGATTTAGGCAAATGGCTCACTGCATTTATTCACGTTCTAGTTCAGAAGTTACTAAATGATGTTACTCATGAAAAAACATGAATCTGCAAAAATTATTGGAAATCTCTAAGACTCGAAGTAATGAAGTAAGGATTGGTCTTAGCAGAATGTTGAAATTCCCGCCTTGCTTTCCCTATGCTATTTTCGTGGTCAGTTGTTGCTTATTTTCACCGATTAGCTTTGGTTTTACAAATTTGGAAGGAACGTGCGGAAATTCTCGTCAGTCCTTAATTTATCAAAGTTAGACTTGGTTAGGGGAAATTTTCCCCTGGTTAATAATCTTTTAAATAATTTCATGTATGTGTGAACAATGTTCCTAATTTTTATGCGCATCAAGCACGTCCTTAGTCATTATCTTCGCGTTTCTCAATCGAACCGGAAAAATTCCCGTATCTTACTGGTCAAGAATGTATTTATCTTGGCACGCTTCATACACTGTGTAAGTCAATATTTCTTTCGCGACGGAAATATTGCAATTTTTTAAAACAAATTAGAATTTAACATTCATTGAGCAAATGAACGTATATTCTAATGAGAACTTGTCAATTGGACGACATGTTCCCAAAACTGGCAGTAAAGTCGTACTTGACGGGGTAGCTGGACGATAGCTTTGGGTTATTGTTATATTCTCGTATTTTAAGAATTGTCAGTTTTTGCTGAATGTTTATTTAGCTATTTAATCCCACGTTTGATATTTAATTACTTTTTTATGTAACTCGATTTTATTACGTGTTAATTATGAATTTTTTCGTTCATAGTAATACGTGATTCCAACACCTCAGCCCGGTAGAGGCGCCAGGCTTGAGGGCCTCCAAGATGCCGTATGACTCCTGAGGGGCCTTGAACACTGAATGTTGCCGCGGCGCATAGCGTGTGAATGTTACCGCGGCGTATAATGTGTGAATGTTACCGCGGCGCATGATGTATGAATGTTACCGCGGCGCATGATGTATGAATGTTACCGCAGTGCATAATGTATGAATGTTACCGCAGCGCATAATGAATCAATGTTACTGCAACGCATAACAACGCACTATAAGTAACATGGTCTGTCCAAAACGTCTCCATCGTCTCTTTAAAAATTTGGTGTTTCAGAAGCAACGTGCTTTTAACCTACGGTTTTCTCATTCAATATGATAGGGAAAACTGATGTTGATCATTTTTGGTAAAACTCATCGTAGAGGCCTAAATTTGTTAAAACTCTGTTTAACATGGAGCGTTTAAACTTTGTTAGAACTACCGTTCCATGCGGCTTTCGCTTTCTATTAACTTTCGCGTTGCTAACTTGAAAACAGTTTGAGCCTCAATACTGCCACGACGAAGTGGATGATGGTCTTTGTGATTTGACAGTTCAGTTCGAATCCTAGTAGTAGTAGCAGTAACCACATTCGCCTCTTGCATCGAACTATGTCATGAAACACGTAATGAGCCTTATGTCATGAAAGATGTAATAAACCATATGTCATGAAAGATAAACGCGTGTGTCCGGCGGGTCAGCCAGAAGAGCATTTCAAGTTTCGTTGCGTTGCATCATGTGTCCGGTGTGGCCTGAGCAGGCAGTGAAAGTTCACTACCATCGATTGAGACCTGCGTCATGCGTGAAGAGCCAAATAATGCGAGTAGGGCGGTGTTGCAGAGGCTGGAGGCTAACTGCAAGTGAGTGACCTCATGTAAAGCGTTAACTAACAACACGTCCCCACGCGCACACACGACGCAATTGTGGCGCTAGTGGTCTTGCGCACGCCAGTATTACCCGTGAATGTGGATGGCCCTCAACGCCTTGCGAAACATAACGCGTTGCTGGAAAACGTCGGAGCTCACACTGCCATCGTCTAGTTATTAGAGTGGTTTTAAAAGGGAAATACGTGCTTAATGTGACTTGACCTCGCGCTACGAACTCCAATGTACTCTATCATACAGTTGTGAATTCAAGTAAACGTTTATTGTAAAGTTAATTATGTTTCTGCTGCTTCGTGATTTTTACAGCAGTAAAAATCTGTGTGGCTTAGCACCAATGGCTCGGTGTACCGAAAGAGAAGTAGACCAGTGTTGGTGCAGAGTTCGGAATTTTTGTGTGGCAGAACTGTTGTCCTAACTAGGGCAAGAAGTCGAAGCGAGGAGGTCTTGACTATCTGGGCACCAACACGAGGGAGATTATCTCCCTGAGAAAAAGCATTACTAGTTTCAGGAGTTGCATTTCCATGACATAAAATTAATTCTGACGAATTTTATGCTTGCATTAAAAGTCTTCCTCCCTGTATTAAGCTCTACCGTGTGAGCGGAGAAATATGTGCTAGGGAAATCTTGATACAACATCCATAACATACACTTTTGTGAGGATCGAACATATATGCGAGTGGTATACTTTCAAGCACCTCAGGGGAGCAACTGCATCTCATTTCCCTACTCAATTTTGTTCTATTCTCTTTCTTCCGAGTAAAATACTTCAAATTTTAGTGTTCCAGGTAACCACTAATTTTGAGATGGCTTAAAAATTAGACGAAACTGGAATTATTCTGAAATGTTGATCTCTGAAAAATTTTCCAGCTTCGTTCATATATACATTGTTGCTCAAATTATTATTGATATGAACTACAGGCTTAACTTTTACGAAGTTTTATAAAGCTGGTAGCTTATAGTGAATAGAAAATGCAGATTTTAGGCATATAAAGTAAAAAACATATATTATGCATGGATTAAAAATCTATTTACGATTTGAAGAGTATGGTCATTATAACAATTGAACATATGTAATGGCCATTATTGCGGAAGTAGAGAGGTCAAAGAAAACTTTCAGGGCTTAGAGCGAAGTTCATCTGGCAGAAAAGTTCAATGAAAATTTGCTAGTTTCGATAAGAATGGAGAAGTTGAGGTTGGGCATGCAGTTGTGGACAAAATTTCAGAACGTTTTACATCTTATTTGAGAATTTATTCTAGAAATTTTCTATATATTTGAATAATTTTGGTCTGAATTTAAAGCAGAGTGCACATGAGTGAAATTACACTAATGTGTTCGTCTTTACAATATTTTTGCTAATTACCAGGTTTAGGGAAAAGCTAGCCAAGTGCACACATTCCCCAAGCGCGGTAAACTCTCCCGACATGCAGGAGAGGTCGTCATGAACAGGTTTCATGCACGCACATCTCAATACAGACGTTCGATCTGACTTAACGCGCGAGTTTCCCATTCTTCAAGAAGTTAACGCAGTCATTACAAGAAGGTAGCAGACGCTCGCCCCAAATTCTGGCGCCCTAATGAGTTGTTCGTGGAAACGACCCGTGTCTTGTTAGACATTCGCCCTCTTATATAGGCATGAATGCGCCGATAAGAATTGCGAATCTGAATACTATGCTATTTAACTTAAGTTCCCGTGCAAAATGTGGAGCTCATCATGAATTCCTCGAGAATTTGAATCTGCTGATCAGATTTCTGAGTACGGGCTCCATTTCATAATTGAGTGTGGATCTCGCGATGGACGGTCACTAATGTCGCAGAGATTCATTTTTCCGTCGCTTAATGTTCGTATGTTCTTGCAGTACTGACACGATCCCTAATGCAAATTATTGTGCTCACGGGCATTCATGTACAGGTAGTGTTGTTTGACACAGCAGCTTAGGGTTAAAGTTATTCAGATGACCTGATTATATGAGGCAAGCTGATGTATTTAGGTTTTGTGATGGTATGGGAAGCTTTTATCATAACAATCATTCTAAGATAACATAAGGTTAATCAATGCAACAGATGCAAATACTGAGCGCCATCAACTTAATTAAACATAACAGCCTCAGCAATCAACGTATTTCCTAGAATTTCATTTCCTCTTCAAAAATTGCTGTAACATCAACGTTGAGTTTTCGACCACCAGAACTTTACAAGTAGAGATATTGACTTTTTTCATAACACTTATAATAAGCTTTACAGAGCTTGTGAGGGAAAAATTAAATGTTCATAATTTGAGTTCAAGAGCCACTGTGCCCTTGTTTACCCTCAAAGTCTTCGAATTGAGCTTTTAAGTATCAATATTTTGGCCGCATATATGAAGCTCTTAAGTACGCAATTATAATCGGAACTTCAATTAATTATTAAAGTATCACACAGAATGCCAATTCCAGTCATCCCATTATTTGGAATAATGGATAAAACTCAATATAACCGTCAGAAAAATGAATTTTTTTACATTTTTAGGATTTTTTAGGAGATAATCGAGTGACGTACCAATTTCAATAAATTGAAAAAGAAATCAAATGCAAGCCCAGCAACCCTTACAAATTATGATTGATTCGTCGATTCGTGTAGTTTTAAAAATTATTTTTTATACCAGTTGTTCACATTTTCTATCCTGCCGCCTAGACTGAATTTAAAGTAGGTGCATTTTTATCACCGGCTTTTCGTAATACAATAAACAATTTCGACCGACGCTTGTTTAGGGATTCGATTAAAGTTAATCGAGCTAGTTGATAAGTCCATCTGATGAGCTTATCAAGATAACATCAATTGATATACAGTATACACAAGGTGCTATTGTCACTTAAGCGTTTTCACGTTCTTGTTAACCTTAATCACGGGCCTTAGCAAGGTGTTTATTTAATTTGGCTGCCCTGAACTGTGCTCAGGTAATACGGAAATATTTCTAGTACAAACAACAGAACAATGCAGAGATACGTTCTCTGAGTCTTCGCTGTACACAATTTGCATGGCTGGGATTTTCTGTTATGTATCTATTTATCCATGCCTTAGACTTGAGTTACTCTCAACAGGCTGGCCTCTTCTTCGTTTAAAATATTTCGTGGTTTAAAGACTGAGACTGCTTTAAAACTTGACATTTAAAAATTTGTCGATGTCGCCTGAATTTCAACGCTCGCAAATACTCTCGTGAATAAAGCTTAATACAAAACTTTTTAGCGAAATAACGCCTAGAGGTATACCTTCCGTAATCGCAATACATTTCAGCCGTGCAATACATGTCTCATTTTCTGTTTTTTAATAATATATTATTAAAATGAAAAATAAGCTTCTCCTCTAGGCTCATAAATGCAAAGAATTGTAAAACAGAGCGGGACTTGGACTTATTCATGCCGGTTGAATCAACAAGAAAGTGTTAGTCTTGTACAAGTGCCCCTTCTTAATGATTCATGGGTCGTACACCCCTCATCACGGGGCAAAATTTAACTCCAACCTCTGCATCACCTTCAAGATTTATTGCTTAATCAGTGTCGTATTAAATAGAGTAAGAAGCTAGAATTTCTCTGATGGAAAATGATCTCAAAAGTAAGCCGTGGGGTTATTTTTTTGGTGGTGCAAAGCTAAGATTTCCTTGCAGAGATACGGAGCGTACGACCCATGATGTCTGTATTTAACTTTTCATGGAATCAGGACGTGAAAGCGCGTACTTGTAGTTCGGTGAGGCTCGATTGTATAGCGACACCTCAAAAAAATGCAAAAATGCACTCGGTGTCATGCAGAATGCAACCGTTGGGGAAATAATGAGTATTTAATTTTTGACCCGATAACAATTAAATATTTGGTCAAGTTCGCCGACAAAACGCCCTGCGCCTAAATTCTGCTATTGGTAAAAGGGTAGTAGTTTTCTGACGCTTTATTGACATTAGAAAAGAATCGAGTCACGTAATTTCTTCAGAAGTTTAACAGATAAGAACCAGAGCTAAAAAATAAACAAACAAAAAAACACTCTATATTTGTTACACTTTTTTATATGGAAATTTTCTCATGCAGTTTTCGTTTCCGCTTGCAGAAAGTGAATTTAAAAGTGCTGGAGAGTGTTGTACTGCACCCGCCTTCAAAACCAAACGTATTTTCTTATCTCCAAAGGAAGAAGCTTAACTGCAAACGAAACTTTTTGTGCTCTGGTAATCCATAGCGCTGACATTTTTCCTTTTCATGCGTACGTTAACCATGCAAACCGCTCAGCGTTAGAGGGGAATTATGATGCTTACAATTTGGGGTCAGTTCACTAGGAAGGCATAGGCATAAATAAGTCCGGCTGTTACGGAAGGGATATCTGATGTTTGGATCAATCTGAGAGCCGGAAAATCTTATAAATATGAACATGTTAAATGTTCAACAAAATTTATTTTGCTTTATAAAATGTTATTCCGCCTCCCAACAAGCTAATGAATGCAACGATTATTCAATTCCTCTAGTTGGAAACTAAGCAAAAATCCAACAAATTTTTAGTCTTTCCTTTTGGTATCAAATTTAAACGATCCCGTAATCAGTTCAGTTCAGCATTCCCTTAGACATCTGATTCTAGTCAGGAAGAATTTGGTCAGGAGAATGTAGAGAATCAAGGAATCTTTCTCAACCGAGCTCACTCAAAATATCTTTGATTAACCGAGCTGTGTGGGGGCGAGCGTTGTCGTGATAAAGATCGACTCTCCTCCTGTGGACACGTGAAGTCACTTCCTCACTAACGCGGCTATCAAACGGCGCAGTGGATTGCAGAAGAGATTAAGAGTAATTATCTGATTATTGACTACAGTCCGTAACGGACAATTTTGTCGATGTCCTAACATGAATTGAAAAAATTTAGTTTGAAGTAGTCATTTTGGCAGTGGAGCCGATATGCTTCCTCAACAGTTCTACGACGGCAGCGACTCACTTCTCAGCTTCAGTGACGAATCTTTTCAAAATCAGAGCCTAAAGGATGTGAAATCGATGACCCACGCGAGTAACACGATTTACATTTATTGCCGACTGTTGGAGTGGGACTTGCAGCCAAGCAACAGAATTGTATCAGTTCTTTCCAGTTAAAATATCTACAATTTCAGTTTTTTCTCCTGTTAACTTTGGCAATGGTCCTGCTCGGGACCTTCGAGTTTACGCCATATATTTCACTATAATCTCCGATTACCAAGAAGTTTCAGTATACCTTAGGTGACGTAGGCGTATGATGGGGTAAAAATTTACCTAAAGTGGTGGAAATAATGATAGAACACCTAACAAATTAAGACATGACTTTTCAAATAATGAATAAAAGTTGATGAGATTTTGACTGAAGGAAACTAATTAAACTAGATGTCAGTGTATTAGCAAAATTTTTATTTGGCGTACTTTCCAAGATTAACGGCTCACGTCAACGTGTCTTTGTTTTCAAATTATCTCTCATCGACGTTAGTTTGCCTTGCTCTTGTGCTCCAGAGTATTCTCGTCGGGATTAAGATCAGTGGACTTTAGAGCCAACTCAAGGTTGCTGAAGTAGTGTGGTCTTCGCACTAGTGAGTAGCCAGTTTTGCAGTATGAATTGCTGCGTTATCTTGATGGAACACAGCGTTATTCTGATAACGATTCCCTAAAAATGGAAGAAAACTTCTCTTTAAGACCTCTGTATACTTCAGCGCGTTCTGCCTACCTTTCATTTTTATCAAAATCCCTTTGCCTTCCATGCAAAATGCTCCCCAAATCATCAGATGTCTTCCAAAAGTCCACTGCTGAGGGCTTGTTCCTCTTTTCTTAAATTGTACCAGTAGAACTGAAAACCGTCAATTCCATCGAAATTGTTTTTTTTCATCTAAAAAAAACTTTTGTCCAATCTTCGTTATTGCACTGCACTTAATCCAGTACTCTTTCCTCTCATCTTATCTGGCGTCTCTTATATACGAAGTCTTCTGATGAGAAAAAATTTGCTACACTCTCCTGATTGTGATGTTCAAGTCTAAGTACGATTGAAGGCTTCTGCAGCTTTTCCCGGTTAAAGAAGCATCGCATAGCAGCCCCTGACGGCTGGTCGGGGTTAGTTTTGGTGGACGCACGGTCGATTTCGTAGACCCATGCGATTCAGGATTTTACAAATAATTGCCTACCTTTCCAGATATTTACTTTTCTAGATATTGCTGAATAAGAACTCCATTTGCCACTTGAAGCTTTCATTAACCTCTTTTTTTCTCTCTGTTAGCGCACTCCTTTCTATTTTGGTACATTCTATACAGTATATTAAAATTTAGACTTCTCAGGAATGCGACACAACGCAGCACAACACCGGTGTCTGTCTCGTTTTGATCTATGAATATGTGAATTTGAAATTTCTGTAGGGTCTGTCTTTATTTCCATCCAAATTTATCCCAAAATCTTATTTTTCTGTAATCACTTCTCAAGATGTAAACCTAAATAAAAATTTCGTTTATGTATTGACTGCTGGTTTATATACCTCTCTTCAGTAAAAATCTCATAAACTTTCAATCATTATAATGATTAATTATAATATTACTAATAATTATTAGTAAAGCGATGTGTTAATTTGCAGGGTGTTCTATCATTATTTCCACCAAATTATTGGAGTTACAAAGCAAACCCTTTTGCTATTCTCATTCTTTCGTGGCAGTTTTTTCTCACAGCAGTTTTGCTTGCTAATAAGGCACAAAGTCGTTCGTTGGGTGCGAGGTGTTACTTGGAACGCGTGCCCCACCAGGCAAGGAAATGCTCAGCCTCAGAGCATCTGCCGCAAATACAGAAACAAGATCTTGGCAGAGCGTGCCACATGGCCGCTTGTGTTCGTAGAGGCAGGTTTCCGGTCCTCCCTTCAGTGGTCGATGATTCCCACCGTTTTCCCTCGCGCTGCGGCCAATAATCACCAGTGCCAATAGTCGTATTCGATCGGCTTTCGATTCCTCGACAGCAGATGCCACTTATTTCTGTTTGAGAGGAGGTTTGAGCAGCTCGTGTCGCCTAGTTGGCAGACGACATTGTGTGGAGTCTGGCCCCAGTAAATTTCACTTTAAAATCCACCAAAGAGTGAAGGTTGAAAGAAAATGTTAGAATTCTCTGCAGAAGTCTCCAATCAGAGATCCGTGTGTTTATATGCATCAATAATATTGATTGTTTCTCTCACAATTAAGGCACTTGAATTTACGTAATTAGTTCTGCTACTGTATGAACGAGACCAGTTTTTGTCAACCGATGTTCGAGTCGGTGTACTGATATTCAAAACCTAGGCTTATTTTTACTTGAATGCTCATAAATATATACATTCTTGTTTATCGTTCTTTTCACATTACTCCTCACCTCTCTAAAACCAAAAAAATTCACCTTTGCATTTTTTTATCCATAACGTACCTCAGAAATCAAACTTACTACCTTCAGCCTTTACGATGAATTAAATATTTTGTTTTTTGCCTGGAGGTCTTAAGGTTCATGCTTTGACGCATACACTCATCTTTGCTACTTCTTCATTCACAACGTACCTTCGAAACGAACCCAACCACTTCAAGTGACTGTGATGACGGCAACATTTTTAGGAGCACATTATGCAGAGCACTTGCAGCGCGCGCGTGCACACGGCTTAGGAAGAGCACCGAGCGCTCCGAACATCCGAGAGCTTTTGAGCAGCGCCCGGCGTCGGGTGGTCGGACCAGATTATCCTGCGAGTGTGTGTTTGCTGCCGAGGGGAAGAGGCCAGAAAAGAACGTTTGCCCTATGGACTGTTTTGAAGGGAAACAACTGGAGAGACAAGAGAGGCCACTCATCTCATGGGAGTGAATCTCGCTTGTTGTGATATTCGAGTGAATGGAAAGTTATGATGATCTTGTACTGCTGACCTCGAGCGCAGTCACACGCTTGCTCACGCCCGTATAGTGCTCCTATGTGTAGTTTTTGTGGGTCATGAATGTAAAATTAAAGATTTCTTCTACGGCATTGAGTTTTAAAGTTGTTCCAATGAAGAAAGCCTCGAATTACACTCTCATTGAAGTCTATATACATTTACTAAAAAATATACAATTGTACGTATTTGCAGCTTTTACTACTGCAGCCAACGCCGTTACTTTACTCAGATAAATATAAATTCATTTGGTTCATCGCGTGAATTTTGCAGTTTTTGAATAGAGATGATCCGTATTGAGAAATGAGACGCAGTGATGTTGAAATTTCTTATTTACCGCTATGACTTTGCTTGTGCTATATGTAGTGCTGGTAATTTTTCAGAGCAACTTGCGTTTGAGATCTTGTCGAAACTATCTACACCTGTGTGGAAAACTTAACTTCTATCTTTTAGGAATTGAAGGCGCTGATAGACATGCGCCTTAAATATTTTGACTAATCTTATCACTCCTAATTTGCGGATGCTACTCAGACGCCAGCGGTGACTGACGGCATGGGAGAGATCCAATGTAGAGCCGCTTGGCTCGTTACCGTCGCCATATTCTATTCCATGCCATCCTTTTTTAAACGACGATCGGACAGCTGCGTCGAAAATTTTGCAAGTTTATCATAGACTAGCTGAAATTCAATGAAATTCAAATCTTATGTTTTTTTACTCGTACTTTACAGATTTCTTCATGTATCATTCCCTTATTTAGCGAGTAATTTCCCTGAATGGTAATTTTATCTGCTTAGAGCATGTAGAGCATGAGTTACTAACCTTGCCTCGTGTGAGATTCCGACCAGGCTCAGTTGAGTTAAAGCCTTCGTCATGACAGACTTCAAACGCTAGACCCACAAGCCTTCCCTTCTGAGCTTGAGATACCGCCACACACTTCGTAACAGCGACTGCTCTTGTAATCAAGAGAAGAATACATAGGCATATTGTCTGCAATTTTTCCCACTCGGAACTTTCTCTTTTTTAAGCATTCAAAATTCTAGATCATCATCTGAGCGTAAAGTCATGCTACGGAGCGGTGGATGAGCCAAACTCTGCAGAGAAGAAGCTCCAGCGGACTTGATTGTGTGTGGCGGTAGCATTTGACAGCAGCCCCCTGGTCGACTGCAGTGTTGCGGACAAGCCGTGAAAGAAGAGCTGATGGGACACGTGACTTGCGCCACTCGTGTGTGGCACCCCGGGCTGAGTTACGAGGCTGAGCAGGGCAGTCGTAAGCAGGTGCGCTCCTCTCAGCTCCGGTGCAACGCCCCTCAAAATACGGACATGTGCCGAGCGCACAGGAGGGCGGCAGTACATGAGCTGCCGGCATAGTATCCAGACAAGAAGCGCTTGGCGACTTATAGATTCTCGAATATTTATTTGGGTCTCGTGAACGTAAGCCTTTAAGCTATTTGTGAATTTTTATAAATTAGGTTTAACGTAAGGAACGAGAAATCTTTGGTGACAGATTTCCCAGAGATGATGGTGGGCCACACATCCGGGTAGCCTGCAGACAAGTCAAGTCGAATTAACTACCTAAGTTTCTACACCTGAATTTTTTTGCGAATGAAACCTAGAGATGAAAATTATACAAGGGCCAGGAGTCATATTACAGAATGAAATACTGCTGCCGTCGTGCAAGAACGCAAGCTGAAAATTTTGCTCTCCTACATTGGTTGTTCACATTCAGTGATGGTTTCCTCCAACTCACATGAACAATTACGGCACAATTGCGCTGGATGCCAACGAGCTTTGAGCCTACAATTTTTCAATGTGAAATTATAAAAAGTGGCGATGTGAGTGACCATTACAGTGGAGATGACGAGAGCAATGGAGATGAATAGCAGCACAAATGATGATGCATTAGGGTTGGAGGGCAACCTTTACCCTGCTATTCTGTAATCTCGAGACTCTATGGGGGTCCTATTCTCTACGCTCCGGTGGTGCTACCTTAGGATCTCATTACATCAAATCTGTCATGCAGATCCCAGACTCTCGGCCAAGCGCATTCTACATTGAATCGTGATCTCAGAGCGCTATTTAAATTTGCTTCGAAAGATTTTCAAGTCCCGAGAGAGGTCGTAAATTTGAGAGCAAGTGGCTGGGTGCGGAATGAGCGTTCTCCAACTGAAATTGTTACGCGGCTCCAGTCTTAGGAGTTGAACGGGCTCATTTAGCATGAATAGAATGGAAGTTATGAAGGGCTCTCATGTTATTTATGCGTTCATTTCAAGCACTGATATGTATTGAAGCAACACCGTTGTCGAAGATATTTTCAACGCATAACTCGAATTCAAGCGAAGAAATCTTTGATCCGGTGTGAGCTCCCATCAAAACGCCTGTGAGCTGGTGCAAGCGTTCGAATTTTGGACTGAATGAACTCTTGCATGGCCTCAATAATTCTGAACAAAAAGGAACGTACTCTTTTTGACGACGTTTTTGCAGTCTTATCGATAGTGAACCTGATGAAGTCGTATTAATTAAGCTAAAGTATAAAACTATCTGATGATCAACTAAATGAACCCACTCCATGCCTCTATAATTTCTTCTAGAATTTTTGCAGCAGATAAATCCCGTACATATTCAATTTTTATAACTTGTCCTCAATGTTACCGATTTGGTCGGTGAAATTTTGACATTGCTTTATCTTTTTCCTTAGCACTCCGACAGGTCCGACCACCAACAAACAATACTTAAAGACATTTCTGAAATTCTAGTTGTATGCAATTAGCATGGACTCATGAGTGCCACCAGGAACGTTGATCAGCTGGAAGCACGCAAGCTTTCATGATCAGGTCGGATGCCAGAGGCGCTAAAGTACAGTTGTTCCTAGCATACAGAGCGCTAGATCGGTTCCAGCAAGCAATCGCCCTACAGTCGTCCTCTGCATAGAGCGGTACCAACTACCTAGAGCGAGCATCAAGTGGAAACGGAAGGACATAAAGCCTGTCATAAAAGTAAGAAGAGAGAGTTGATGTGTGCTGGAACCGCTCTCTCTAAATATGCGTTGGACGACTGTGTAACAGTCATTCCTGCTTACAAAGTTACAGGCTCTAAGTCACGTGCGCGAAACAGGCCTCATCGCCTCATGCATCGAGTTGATTAAAATTTCCGTCTAAGAAATTCCATTGATGCTGGACACTGGGCTGCATCAGTCCATTTGATCGATCAGGGGTTCAGCAGCCAAAGCGGTAACGTTTTTGCCTTTCATTCACAAGGTCTCTTGATTTATCCTGGATGGGATGCTCTGCTGGGGAAAGCAAATTGAACTTAACAGTCCTGAAAGGCAGCACACATGTGTGGCCCGGGCCGTGGTGCTCGAGAATCATCCATGGAATCCAAGAACCAGCGAGTTGGTACACCCACAGGGAGGTCAAACTTCAGCTCATTTCACTGTTTGGGTTTGTACCGCCCTTTGGTCAATTTTTGCCGGGGAGACTCTCACACAGCCAACAGGACAATATCTCGTATTCATAGCTAGTTGTTCGTGACGGTCAGTAAAATTTCAAATAAATTTTACTGTCCAAATTTTGACTGAAATTCGTTGTACCTTACGTACGTGACAACAACCTCAAGAACAAATGCTCGGAGCAGCATTAGAGCATCATTTCTTCTTCCAATATTGTACCATTGTTCTGCGTTGTATTTCATGGGCAGTCTCCCTGCGTGCTGGCGTTGAGGCACAAGTGACCTCGAGATCGTTGTTGTGTGGCAGCAATGCAGATTTTTCATCTAAGGGCAAAATTATTTCCTACTTATTTCGAGTACACGAAACAAATCTCTGCGTTCAGCGGGTAAAATATTACGGTTTCATAGGATCGATTTAATATGTTTCTGCTCAGCATCTGATTTCTAATTTCATTTATGTTTATTTTGAGTTATTTTGGTCAAATGAATTTTCATACTCAGCTTTGACTTATCGATTTTCAAGTCCCATGACATCTATGAACCTGATCAGTTCAAGTCTCCCGGTAGGAACACACCGTATAATTTCCGTCAAGCCATGTCCCACTCGCCTTACACGTGATTTTACTAGCTCAGAATTACACCGGACATCTCAACCTAAGCCTCTCGGCAGGACAGAAAAAACAGCTACAGGCCATCGCACGAACCGTCCACTTCTGAGCAACAGATGCTTGGGAAAATTCGTATTAATTCAGTCGACCCTCAATGGCCGCAGATAACCCATTACCTTGGCGTTCTTCATCAGTCTCTCCCTGTATTTGAAGTTAATCCAAGTTCTCCAGACGACTGAACCGTCATGAGGCCAGCCAATCAGGCTCCCGAGATGCTTCTATAGTTGTCCTGCTATTGAAGAGCTTGCATTCATCAATTGGAGGCTCGTCTCTCTCGCTCTCTCTCTTTCTTGCTCGGTCGGTCTCCGCACTCCTCGCAGTGGTAGTGCTACCATTAATCGCCGGCCTTTTGAGTGATCAAAACAGCGTGACGCCTGATGAGTGACATTGCAAAGTTGCGTGTCACTCGAGCGGAACCTTTGATTGCAGAAGTTCTCCGCAAACCCAACGTACGTGAAGAGCTTCAGCGGAGCGCCATGCAGCCCACTTGAACGCATCCTACACGAGCTGTGTAGGGAACGTTAGTCTTTTTCGAGTACTGATGTCTATTTAGTTGGAGTTGTTCCCTGTTTGTGTCAAGGTGTCTTCATTGCGAGATGTTTCCAATCTCTGCCCAATCATCGGCTACTAAGATATGCATGATATTGCACACTGTGTGTGAAATAGATCTCGTTTTTCGTACTTTGCTAAGACTTAGCTGCCATTGCTCTGCCGCTCATTTCTGCACATATCTTCGTCCCTGAGGGACTCCTAACGGACTATTAGGATTTGTCAAGGGTATTGAATTAATGCCTCGTCTGATTCCTCTAACTTCTACTTCGGGCAGCAAGATATCATTTTCCTCATTGTTCTCTCTAAAGCTCCTTTCATTACTCCGAATTACCATCACTCTGAACATTCTAATGCACTACGACAAAAAGTACTTTCGTTCAACCTGAAAGACAATCTTCTATTAAAATTTTCCTCGCATCACGGTTTTTTTATAAGTGTAAGGATTTGAGCCGAGCGTAGGTAGGTACGATCACCCCATCATTATAAGTTACTGGCAAAGGATGCAATCTAAAAATGATACTTGCTCGTAATCGGAGGTCCGCCGGCCCAGCGCCCCGACCTGCAAATTACGCCAGCGTCGCTCTAGGCACTCTTGGTCACGCAATGTCCGCCCATATATAATCGTCTCGAAACTATCCGCTTCTTTTTCCATGAAAAACTTGCTCTTCAATAAACTCGGCCACAAATAGGCAAAGCAGCGCTCCTATATGCGACAAAAATGAGAGGTCTGGTACACCCTCTGCTGCGAGAACGGATTGGTTCCGTGGGATGCATCGTCTGAACTTTAGTTCACTCTGCTCGTGTCAGAGCTATGTCAAGATCAGTCCATTCATCATCTACCTCCAATTTCCACGCAACTCATGACCATTTCTTTCGTTCAAACGCCCATCATATGTTGCCGAATTTTCTCGAACAACCTCAGCGTTAACGGGCTTAGACCTGCAATTCAGACTCGTGCTCTGGTTTGGTACATTTGACTAAGTTAAAGCTCCTATACAAATTCAAAGCTCGTATGACAAAGGTTAAATGACAACAAGTCGACGTGAGTGGGTGAACAGGAAAACCTTTCCTTTTGGGAGTGATGCACCGTTCTCTTAAATAGTATTCCCTTGATTTTAAATGGATATTTACCGATTGAATTTTTCCAAATTCTGTTTCGAAATAGGAGAATCTTCATTGGCATAAAGCACGCAAGCGTTTCTTGTTCAGTCAGCTATTTGCTGATTAGCCGTATCTAGCGTTTGAAGATACGTACAGTAACCAACACTGTAGCTGATACTCTGCCTGTTTGTCTCTTTGAAAAATAATACATTAACATACTGTAACTTCCATAACTAATTCACACATTCGTTTGTGCACGAGGTGGGATCTAAAATGGTTTCCGAAGGAGGATAATTGAATAGGCCCGAAACAATGCTGAAGTGCCAGTCCTTTTGCACTGGTTCAATTGACGCCCACAGTGCACGCAATAGGCATGTAAGAGACTCCAGTTTAGCTCAGCAAAAATAAATGCCATCAAACGCTTCGTAGAATGTGAATAGAATATGCATAATTTAGGCCCTTTGATGGCTAGTGTGACGCTCAAGTCACAGGTTAGTTCAACTTTAAAGCTATTTCAACATTACTTTAAGAGGCTTAGATTCCCCTTTTCACATTTGGTAACGAGTGTGAAGCGTTACACACCTGCTGCAGTTTACCTCCTAGTTTTATATTTATTCGTAAATTGATTCCAACACACAAAATGCTAATCACAAAAAGAAGTTAGCTTACAAGAAGAAACAAATTCAGACCGTAAAGTGTAAGGCTTCCCAAAACGTAAAATACATGAGCATCAGCCGTACATATATACAATATACACATATGCAATAACGCTCGACTCAGGATATATATCTACATGTTCTCTTATTGAAATTAACGTAAAAGGAATGGTTCCGAAACTGTCAAAGATGATCACGACCAGAAATTCGCCTAGCAATAAAACTGATGAAAACAATTATGGGTGCACGATGTAGCTTAAATTCCATACAAATCCTTTAAAAATTTCAACATTTTTTTACCACACGTGTTACATTGTTTAAAATTTTCCAAACATGAATTTCTTAAACTATTGCGATGGACAGTTTTGCATACAGCTACTCACGGGCCCAAATAAGTCCTAAGACTTCTCGGGTGTCATCGAATCAGGTGTGAAAAGTCGTCGAATCTCCGCGCGTTACTCACCTGAAGTTTTAAATTTCAATCATGTATCACTTCAGTAACTTCAGCAGCAAAGTTGAGCTAGCAGCCCACCGCGTCCTCACTTAATGTCAACCAATACAAGAGAGATTGCGAAGTTTTTTAAGTAAGGGCCTATGACTCGCCTGAATTGATTAGATGAGTTTTTTCCTTTACCATTAAGTTAAGTTCCGTTCGATATGGAAACGTGCCTTAAAATGAATGAAATTTGGAAAAAACTATTGGCAGCGGAAGAGAAACTCCGTCCTGCTTTCCTTGAGCTGCAAAAACAACGTCGGGTTAAAACTGCCGGCAGAGAACTATTTTGCGATAAATTGAATATTAAATATGTCAATCGCTCAATTTCTCTCTCGCTGCTCAGCCGTAACAAAATGCTTTAACATCACGTGTTGTAAAAGTAAAGCAATGTTATGAGGATTTCATTTTATTAATGAATAAAAATTGCAGTTGATAGGTTAATTTGTATAGTATTTTTATTCAAAGAAGAGATTAAGAGCTCTCTACCTCTATACTTCGTTTTCTGTGGCTCTGCAAACGGTCTTCTTCCGTATGAACCTACTAATTTATTCATCGAATATATATTCTTCGGTTACATTTTTGCAAGATTATGGCGGGCAATTGTTTTTCTTGCAAATTTATTATCACTTTTACACTTGTGGTACAGAGTGTTTAGCGTTGAAATACTTCAAAATTAAATTCATTCTAAAGTATATGCACATTCATTTATTCATTCATTCTGCGGCATAAAATGCAGTTTGCTGAGCTTGAATGCTTTCCATTTCGAAACTAAAAGGCTTTAAAAACTGAAAATCTTTTCATAGCAGTAGTTCGCGCAAAATTACCTTCTTGACTTATTCGTTTGATATTAAGCTCAATATTTTCTGAGCAGGGTGTGTTTCTACATGTAATGAGCGTTAATGTTAATCTTTGAGAATTATCATTGAAATTTTGGCTGAAATGTTCATAGCAACTTACTTGAAACAACGACTTGGTGACCAGACGGTGAGCTCAATCAAAATACTACAATGCTGTGTGCCCGACACCCCAGCGGTGACGAGCGACGGTGCTTGAGAAGCAAACGTATGCAGAGGAGCGGCAGCGCTGTCAGTTCAGTTTGTTCTAGCTCAGGGGTTAGCGTCGAGTTGTGTTTAGAGCTAGAATATGTTATGCAGAGCCCTGGAACTGTGGCAAGCTCCACCAGCGATGTAACTAGAAGTGTTAAAGTCGGCAGTGATTTGGACTGTAAATTGTAGAAAGCGGAGAGGGATCTATAGGCTACATGGGATTTGTAGAGTATGGTGCGCTACTGGTGAGTACAGAGGGTGATAAACAGCGTTCGGAAAAGTTCTTTATCGAACGGATTGCAGGGAAATTGAGACGCATTGGTGCTATAAAAATTAGGTGCTATCAATCGTGACATTGACTGATTGGAGGTGCTATTAAAATCAATTAATAGCTCGAAAAAGGGTTGACTGTGCGATAAAGGAAGTATGTGAGCAGCAAGATTCACGTCATTCACAGTACGTATCTGCTCTACCACGCTGCTTCTCAGAAATACGCGATTGCAGAACAGAGTGGAAGTTTTTGTTGCTGGTACAATTTTAAAACGCACGATATGGCTAAAATATTTCAGAATTAATTTTATTGCGCTTTTCGTGTTGCACAGCGAATGTAGACCACACTCCACTACAATTCTTTGCAGGACAAAATCCCTCTAAATTGCACGCCAAGTATTCATTTTTGGGGATTGCTCAGAACGTTCTTGAGACCATGAAAAATGTCTCGTTTAAGTGGTGTCACTGCTAGATGATTTAGTTTCAGTAGCAATGCCCAGGTTCTGTGGGACGAGTTTTCAAAAACGCCAATCTTAATTCTGGGTTTCGAAATCATGCTCTGAAAGGGAGCCGTAGCACCGATCCTAGGCATCGAATATTAATAACCAAGGCTGCCAGGAGCCGCACCACGTTGTATGCTACGAAGCCCTCTAATTTACTCGAGCATAATTGTTCGTGCAATTCGTACTGGTATGCTGTTAGATGAGTTCTCTTTTCTCCACTTTTTGTTCCTCCAACTTTGAGCTTTCATGTATCCTCTTTTTACTCGCGATCAAACCAGCGCTTGATTGATGGAGTTCAGGATTAACAATCCTGCTGCAGTTGACCCTAATTTATGACTCGATAGATCACCGACGCACGCCAAGCAAGATCATCCCTAGCTGCTTATTCGAGAAAGTCTGACTTTAGGAGGCAGGCGCTCACATTAATTGTTTCAGTTCGATAGCCATTACGCTGAAGTTATGCTTACGTCTCGACACATATAAGCACTCTCTCAGAACGAAGTTGTGTTAATACATACGAAGTGAAATTTTTCCCCAAAATGGTCCGTTGGACACCCAGTACTGGTCGAGGACGCGCCTCGCCGATTCTGATGGAAATCTAGAGCACGATCATACAAATAGGCTGTGTTTATGCGGTGCTCAACCGGCACTTCGTTAGGGATGGTTCGGCTACTCCATGTTGTCTTACGCACGAGGCGCCGACTGCTGGGTGCCGATAACGCCAATATTATACGAGGACCTATGCTGCGACATTTTCTTACCGACACCCTCACTTTGTTAAGCTTGCGATACAATCAATAATGAACTTCTGCTCACCACCCATTGACGGATACATATAAAACGGACGGAAATACCCCTGATGACGATTTCTTCCAGATTGGGAGAATCGGTACAATCGGTAACAAAGCCAGCTCGGGTGGCGACGCTGGATTTTCAGGATCTGTTCCGCCTGCTTGAGACGTGTGCTCGGCCGCATGTGCTGGTCGAGGGCTTATTTTCAGTTACGATTACGAAGATTAACTGAATGAGCTGCTGGCACTAGATTTTGATCATTGTTTCAAAAATTGGAATGAAGTTGGTCTCCGGTCTTTATGTAAGGTTTTTTCAAAAACAGTCAATTCTATTTCAAATAACTCTTCTTTTTAAAGAAAGTCTGCGCTGGGTTTTGATGATCGTTTCAAATAATGGAAAATCTTGCACCACCGTCTTCAAACCATCTATTTTCAAAAATCTGATTCTAATTCGAAAATATTCTGTTAATTTTTCCAATCACGCAGTTTTACAGTGGCAGGAAACTTCTTTCACCTGAACGATATTAATTTCTGTGACGTTGCCTTCGTCATGTGTTGGTTGAAAATTATCAGTGCCATACAATGACTGGAAGGCCGAGAAAGTTACTGTCGATGAATCATGGTTGTGATTTATACATAGAAAGTGACGATTCTAATGCGATATTTTTTACTGTTTCTATTGCAATAATAGTAAGTTGCAACTTAAAAAATAATAGTAAAGTTGCTCAAGTCCGTTTTGATTAGTTTCTAAAAGCAGTTTGCAAACGTGTTTTGAATAATGCAATTGTACCACCGTATACCGCCTGAGGCTTCATCAGCAAAGCGCCCTAGTTCACCTATAATGAATGTGAGCTAAAGTCTATCAGAAATATGGTACAACTTGAGGCCTACGTGAATCAGCATTGCCGGGTACACATTCCTAAATTGTTATCAACAGGCTGAAAGAATCTAGTGAATTACAATTTTCATACATTAAGAACTCGTGAATTACGGCGCTCTACAGTAATAAGAGTTAGTGCAGCACGTTCAGCACAACTACTTCTGCCCGTGTTTCCATATGAATGTGCACAGTTCTCTTGAGCTGCAACAAGCGACTTGGGGTTGCCTGAGCATCGAGAGCGATATATCGGGGCTGTCCTGCAGGGAAGCGAGTTGGCACCCCAGAGTTACAGGACGCAGTTGTCAGCTGATGTTTGATCAGGGTTTCGAGCTTTTCAGCTTTGATTTGAGTTCATTGTTACGCACTGTGAGTTTATTATTGTCTTTGATTTGAGCTGGAACTTATTATTAGCGTCGATTTAACCTTGTTTGAGATGGTTAAATTTTAGTTTGTTAGCTTTTATTGATGCTTGAATAAAATGCTGTTAGGTTGTGTGTGTATGTGTGCTTGTGTGTGGGTGAATGTATGTATGTATGTGTGCTTGTGTGTGGGTGAATGTATGTATGCATGTGTGCTTGTGTGCGGGTGTATGTATGCATGTGTGCGATGAAAAACCGTGAGTAACGTGAGTGAAGATATCATTGATTTTAGGATTTAGCTTTTTTTTAAATAATATTTTTTTTTTCATTTTAGTTATCATATTTAGAGTTTCACGTCTTAAAATTTTTATTTGTATTTTTTCAGCACTAATGATGAACGCTTATGTCGGAAGTTGTCGGAATCACACGAGGCGGAGACCATGAAGGAGGAG